>SNQN01006551.1:23986-37962 GCA_008642245.1 Bassia scoparia | reverse complement strand
GACCTCATAATTCAATGGACATTGCCAAGAGAGGCCTTCTTTCATAGCTCCGCAAAATAACCTTTTCCCTCCATTCACCACATCAAATCAAAATCCCTTGCAACCCTTTGAGCCATAAACACTATCATTCAGCCTATCTTTCTTTCATCACCCACATCTGCCTAACCCTTTGGACCAAACGGTGCGTAGGAAAAGACCTCCTGCGCAAGAGAGACCTCCTGCGCAAATCTTACTCGGGTCCTCTCCGAAAATGCGTCGAACCAACCGATGCCGATGACGTGCTTCGGGAGCTACATCTAGGTATCTACGCCAACCACATGGGTGGTCGAACTCTGGCCCACAAATCTGTCCGAGCAGGCTATTGGTGGCCGACAATGGTGGCCGAAACAAAGGAATTGGTTCGTACTTGCGAAAAGTGTCAGAAATTTGTACCGATCATCCATCAACCGGCATAGAATTTGCAATCGGTCCTTAGTCCACTACCGTTTGCCCAATGGGGGTTGGATATACTGGGACCCTTTTCAACAGCAACCTATCAACGAAAGTGGCTTATTGTCGGCGTCGATTATTTCTCTAAATGGGTAGAGGCGGAAGCCTTATCCAACATTAACGAACCTGCGGTCCGAAAATTCATTTGGCAGAACATCATTACCAGATTCGGGGTCCCACGAGTTCTTATTTTCGACCATGGCCGACAGTTTGATAACGCACCACTTAGGTCCTACCTTTCCGAATTCAAAATCCGGATCGCTTATTCGGCGGTCTGCCATCCACAGAGCAACGGACAAGGCGAAGCTGCAAATAAGCAAATCCTCACATCGCTCAAAAAACGGTGTGACACTAAAAAATCTGCATGGCTGGACGAACTACCAAGTACTCTCTGGGCCATTAGGACAACCGAAAAAGAATCAACAGGCCATACTCCCTTCGCTTTAGTTTATGGCTCGGAGGCAGTACTACCAGTAGAGATCGGGGTGCCCAGTCTTCGAATACAGTCTTTTTTGGCTAACAACCAACGTCTACAACAGGAAACATTGGAGTTTTTAGACGAAAAAAGTGACGATGCACGTCGACACATGGCTGTCTACAAGCAACGAATCGGTAAGTTCTATAATAAACGAGTCCGATAACGCTCGTTAAAAGTGGGGGATTTAGTTCTTCGAAATGCTACCGCAGTACAAAAAGATCGAGTCGATGGCAAGCTATCTGCCACCTGGYAAGGACCGTACATCTTAACCGAGCAATTACAGGGCAGCACCTTCAAACTTCGGACAATGGATGGAACCGACCTCAACAATCACTGGAACTCCGACGTCCTCAAAAAATACTATGTCTAGATTCATGCTCGATAGACGGTAGGTCCTCTAAACAATTTCTAAGTACTATATGTTATCTTTTGACCTTGTACTTCTATGTCTGTATCAAACAAGAAATTACATGTATAAAACAAATTATGTATTTTTTCCTCTCTGAATCATCTTCTACTTCGCTTTCTTCTATATGTGATGACTACTTTAGCATACCTCTATACAAATCCGATCCAACAACTTTCGAGTTGATTGACAGATCGTGATGTCACCGTTACAAATCCGATCCAACAACTTTCGAGTTGATTGACAGATCGTAATGTCACCAAGACAAATCCGATCCAACAACTTTCGAGTTGATTGAAGATCGTGATGTCACCATTACAAATCCGATCCAACAACTTTCAAGTTGATTGACAGATCGTGATGTCACCAATACAAATCCGATCCAACAACTTTCGAGTTGATTGACAGATCGTGATGTCACCATTACAAATCCGATCCAACAACTTTCGAATTGATTGACAGATCGTGATGTCACCATTACAAATCCGATCCAACAACTTTCCAGTTGATTGACAGATCGTGGTACCTCGAAAAAATCGGATCCAACAACTTTCCAGTTGATTGACAGATCGTGATACCTCGAAAAAATCCGATCCAACAACTTTCTAGTTGGTTGACAGATCGCATTCCTTTACTACAAGAAAACAGGTCCTAAACCTACCTCTACATCTGTAATCCGATCGACTTACCAGGACAATCGATCTTAGAACCACTGGAATACCGTCCGATCCTTCAAAATTTTAACACAACAAGTTGTTCATTATAATAATGCCAAAGTGACACCACATTCACACACACCTAAGTCACATTTGGTTATCCGAATTTCAGTCTCAGGATTCCTACATCAAATCTCTGCAGACATACAACAGGATCACCTACACAGATGTCAGATCATTTCGCTCCTTATCGGTCTACGTAGGGTTTGTTACTGCATACACCCATTTGGTCGATACTATTCAAACAAACATATATTTATACTAAGCAAAGATTTAATTCAAATTAAACCAAAAACAAACACAGACAAGCATCTCCATCGAACAAATCAAGTATTTTATTCAAATTACGAATACTGTCTTACAAGCAAACTAACTACTATCAAGATCGACAGCCATCACACACTAATTGACTATAGCTACCAATGTCCCACCTACAAGCTACAAAATAACGGACAACTAAGCTGTACAAAAACAAAGGGGAATCCACATAATGACAGACCCGAGGAAGAGCTCCCACAAAGCACAAAAATCGCCGAGGTACATTTCAAAGACCTGACGATCCACAGCTCTCCGGTGATGGCTACCCGAGTCCCTATTGTTCGTCTCTCAGTTCCTGTGAAATCAGGGGACTCTGCTTACCAACCATGCCTCCGGGCAATGACGAAGACATGGATGGCAACTTTCCAGCAGCCTTCTCAGCTTCGGCTTTGTTCTGTGCTTCTTTRTCTGCCCTCAGCTGAGCTTTCCTCTTCCTCAGAAAGTCCCTTTCAGCAGRCGACGCCTTGTCAAAATCAGGACCACCATCATCGGCTAACTGATGAACCTTATCGGCTGGATAGTTCGGATCAGCGTGAAAAGACATCTGAATACAAGCCTTCCAACCCTTCTCATACTCGGATATCAACTCCTTGTTCAGCTCAGCTGTCCGTTTTCTCTCTACATCCAGCCCTTTTTCAGTGCTGCCGCCCTTTCAGCTTCGGCATTTAGCTCCAACTGCAGGCTCATCTCTTGATTGGATGATTCAACAACGTCCTTGGCCCTCTGCCGATCTGCAATTTTTACCTCTTCTAGTTCTTCGTACACGTCCTTCATCTGCGAGATCAGCAGGTCATTCTCTGCCTTCAAAGCATCCTTCTCCTTTTCTGCCCTCTTAGTGGTTTTCCGGTAACTGTTCATCACCAGATGCCACCATCGGTACATTTGGCCCAGCTTCTTCTCCAAAGTCTCCTTCCAGGATTGYCATTCTCTGATCTTCGCCAAACAATCCGCAGCCCAATCCTTCGTACTCTTCAGGCAGATCTCGATGTCATTTTGCCAAGATACCTTCATTTCATCGAAATCGGATCGGAGGGTCTCCCACAGCCGATGGTCCTTCTCCATCTGCTCTTTCAGTCGAGAGACCTCGGCTTTATGTTGATTACATTACGTCAACCTTTCCTGATAAACCTCTTGAGCCGACCTCTCCAATTCCTCATTTCTGATCCGAAGCCTCTCCAGTTCGGCTCGGTTCAACTTTGCTGTCTCTACAGCAATAGAGGCACACTTCACCGCCTGCATACAGGAATCTTAGTTAAATACAAAATGTTATATAAGTATATACAACACCAACAAACATAAAAGCAACATTATATATACTTCCCACTTCGCACGTACCTCCATCAGATGGAACTGTGCTTCTTTCTCAAGGAGCCTCATGTTGGCCGAGGTCTCTCCAACCAACGTAGTGGCGTTCCGGCCCACTCCCTTGCCTTCTCTGTCGGATTCAGCGTTGATAAGGCAGGCACCACTCCAATGATCTTCTCCCTATATAGCTATCCAACGTTTGTCGGACACTGACAGGAATGGACACTTTCTCCATCTCGGCTAGTGGGTCGCCAAAGTTTGCCAACGCTGACAAAGCACTAGGAGTCAACCCCATCTTTTCCTGGTTAACCTCCTCATCCCCTCGCCCCGAGGAGGGCACCTCCCCTTCATTGAGACTCAACGCAGCTTGAATCCCATCGAGTGATCTTCGGAGGACAACCTCCTCCGTCGGCTCACAACCCAACCCCACCCCCCCATCTAAGGAAATACCGGCACCGGGGGAATCGGAGCAACGAATGGCGTCAGATCCAACCCTAGAGATGTGGCTAGTTGTCGCACCTCGGGCTGAATATTCACCCCCATATCGGACATTGCTGCACCCTCATATGCTAGTTGAGGAGCCTCAGAAAAACCAGAAGATTTTACTTCGGGAACACATTCAGCCATCTCAATCGACACTTCAACCGGCTTATTCGTGTCAACGACGACATCTTCCACAACCATCGGACCCCCTGCTCCTAGGGCCTGGTAGCTATCTACACTTATCCCACCTGCCCCGTCTGTTGGCTGTATCAAGATCACACCACCTCCGAATACAGCTGCCAGCGAAATCCGATCATCATACTCATCATCATCGTCCTCCACTAACTGACGATGTCTCTTTAAAATCGGTTCCTCCACAACCGGAGAACCCGATCTCTTTCTCACCAATGGTGCCACTTCTTCTTCCGACAGCTCTTCTTCCAACACCACTGGCTGGATAACAACTGCAGGCTGTGTCACTTCAACCCCAACTGCCTCGGAGCTCACGCCCAGCATCGGATCGTCTGCCTTCTGCTTCTCAGCCTCCTCTGATATCTGCCGGCTGAGTTCTCCATATGATACCTCGGAATACTGGGCCGCTGGGATGATCGGTTCTTCTTCAGGAACCTGATAATCAAAATCAGAATCATCCGAAGATTCATCCAATGACAACTGCTTCAATATTTTAAAACAGATATCCCGAGACGATAGTCATTCGACTTAAACAAGTTGGCTCTGATTTTATTCTTACCTCGACAACCGAAGTTAATTCCTTGGTTTGCTCTCTTTCCCTCCTCAGCAGAGGCCTCCTTCCAACCCTTTGGGAAACAGACGGAACGACGCCCGAGGGACCAACAACCGATGTTCCCGCCATTATGGGACCAGACCCCGTCGGAGCTTTGCTGGTTGATGCCCTTCCAACGTCTCCAGCCTGTAAGCCACAATCGGGATCAGCATCCAAATATGTTACAAAACGACCCAAATCTTCGTCAAAGGACAATACCTGGTGGCCGATTCGACTGTCGTACGGGTCGACTTTGTCCGAAGTCGACTTCTGGGCGGCTACCTCCGATGCCGACACATACCTATTACCAGTAGTCAGCTTCGGAATATTGCAGTGACGGGTGCTGATGGGCGACAACACCCTATGAACTTTACGATCCTTGTCTATACCCAACAGATCGTAGTTCAGTTTTGCATCCTTTTCCGCCACTACAAAATCCACACGACACGAATCAGTTTCGCATCAAATGCCCAATATATATATATATATATAAAACACAACAACAACAAACCAATTACCTGCCTTTTTGCGACTAAGGCTGCAGACGGACAGGAACCGCTCAGCCACAATATATTTACAGTCCGGTAACCAGTTCCGAGGAAGGGGCTGCTTCCCCTCTTTATTCCCAACCGCAAACTATCTAGCCTGAGACAGATCATCGGGAGTTGCCGAAACACCCGCCCAACCCATATCAGTATATGGTTTGGTAAATTTCAATGGCGCCCCAAACACCTTCGGATGACTAGGCCTTGTCGGCACTCTCACCAAAAAAAAATCACTGTACCACCCCTTGTCCGATTCAACATACGGATACATTGTGCAATATCCGGCCCTCGTGTTTATCCTCCAATTACCCTTTCTAACCAAAGTATGCATTTCGTTGAAAACACCCAACGAAGGCCTAAACCCGAGAAACCTACATGTCCAAATGTAGGCCACTATCCTCCAGATGCTCAAGGACGTCAGTTGCGCCAGACTGACGTTATATGCATTTAATATCGATGTAAGAAAGTCATGCATCGGAAAACGAAGACCATGCTCAAAGTGCCGCACATACACGCCGATGTATGTATTCCCCTGGTCCGACGGAGGGTGGGTAATTTTGTCTTCATCTATTGGCATTCTCAGCCAATACCCATCCCTCTCCATAACCCCATAATATATTTCAGCGATCTTATGAACGTTAGGGGTAGTTCGAAAGCATGTGACACCCGACGACTCAACACATCGGCGTGATCTTCTAGATTTCCCATTACTAGGAAATCAATTTCTCTTGGATCACGCGGCGTACCACCGCCGACGGAACCAGCAACAAATCCCTCCAGAGCAACCGACCTCAACGGCATCGCACTAATCGCCGACGACGTCTGGGATGTATGGGAGTCCGTACCCAGTCTTCTAGGATTTGTTATCGGACCATCTCGACCACCCAACTGGCGGATTAATACAGTTACCTCGGCAGAGGTTGCCTGCCTCGGCTCTTCAACCGATTGCATCTCTTTTCTAAAAGGAGCCATTTCTTATTTTTAATCGAGGAGAATAGAAACACACAATACACACAGTAAACCCAACAGTCTCCAAATTCAAAACCTAGATCTACAACGACAGACACTTTACCAAAGTTTAAAATCACCACCTTCGGACGCGCAATGTTCAGACGAACACAACAATACTATTCACGCGCCGGACGCACACTGCTTTGATCGGAAAGTAGAGCGAAATGTTGAAACGTCTCTTAAAAGCAACCACCTTAATTTTTCGAAAAATTCTGTTTGAAATAAACAGCCCCAGTGACAGGGGTTTCCCTCTTTTATACCCAATACCTCTTCAATTTCCACAGGACACGTGGCACCCTCTCGTCCACACAAGCCCCACCTGTCCCTATACATGCATTTACTAAATGCACCTTTTGCACTCCCAATACAAAACTTCCAATATATTTCTTCCCGCCTAAATTTTTCTTTCTTCTTAAATCCCAACCCAGTTCACGATTAGATCTCAACTGGGCTTGGGGGGGGGCCAGTTTGTACGGTATTAACCCATACCACTAAGGCCAAACCCTCATTCCAGCCCATTACGAACTAAAGCCACATTTTAGGCCCAAAGAATGTACTTTTAGCACTTGCCCACTAAAACTGTCTAGTCAAACTGATGACAAGCTGACAGGAGCCCGATTACCGCTTGACTGATAAGCTAGCAGGTCGTCCGATTGCCTAATATATATCAAAGCTCTCACCAAAATCAGGTACGAAATTCTAAAACACTCACGTAAAATTATAAGATTGAATATTACTTCAACGATTATCTAACTTAAGCTTCGAGCGAAGGCTTTCTCGGAAAACCTCCTACGAGGTAGTTCACTTTTATCTTATTTTATAGGGTAATCAAGAGAGCAACAACATAATTATACTAGTCTTCCTCAAATCAATCAAGATCCATTACGATCATATTGTTCATCCGAACAAATGGTAAATCTTTTTTTATCACGACTATATGACATCTTTGGTCAAAAGAAACCATGTTGTTTTCTGACTAACGCTTATTCTCCTACTCATCTTTTTAACAGAATATTGTGGATACCAATGCTTCTTTTATGGTCTTGCAGGGTTTTGATGAGCAAGTGGTACCGGATCAGTGTTAACAGTGTCTATTCTTCTTGGAAGCCCCTGCTAATGGAGATGACAAGTTAAGACTGACGCTGCTTGGCTTTAAAATTGTCGCTGGTGGAGATGTGCTTCGTACTAGAAAAACGATGGTTCTTGGGTGGAGGCTTTGCTTGTAAAGCTCACTGCTAATGGGAGTCACTGAAAGTAGAGGCGTTTGCGATCAGATTATTGTCCTTTTTAATTAAATGAAAAAAGTGGGGATTACTAACTTCGACCTGGAGATTGATGCCCAAGAAATTCAGCTCCTAATGCGCGCAAATGACGAGCTCACTAACCATGAATACAGCCCAATCCTGAATGATGTCTTTAACCTAATGAAYACTTTTAATCACATGGAGATCCTTCACATTCCGAGCTGCAAAAACAAGGTAGCTCATGGAYTCATGGATTGACAGCCTTAGGAAGAAGCATGAAGGACAAAGAGATGCTTTTCTATGAAGCTCCTATGAGGGTCTTCAAACACTACCATGAAGATGTCAGAAACATTGGGGAAGCTACTTCTTCGAACTAGTTTTTTAGTTTTTTACCGTCTTTTGTTATGGAACTTACTCCATGTCWTAGCATCTATGATGCTCTTATGATGTTTTTATTTTTTCTMCTTAAGAACACCTCCGTTGGTTCGCCTTGTATGTCTCTTCTCCTAGTTTCTCATGCTGGAATCCTTCCAATGTTTAAACCAGATTTGAACGTTATTTAGTAATATAATTTTCCCTTTGAGTTAAAAAAACATGCATAAATTTTGAAAKTAAGAAGTAAGAACCAATCTTCCTTGTCCAAATTGGGCTTCAATTCTTTGATCATTCTCCTCCTTGTGATCTASAGTACTTTTATACTTTATTCAATTTGACATGTCATGACCACACTGAATCACGTGTCTAAGTGTCTAACTATGTGAGCAACTCAAGGAAATATCCCACCTAACCACGTGCTAGAGTATAAAGTATCTAGATATATGTATAGTGTACACATTAACCATTAAATTACATCATACTTGTCACAATATGAAGCATTTCATTTTTAATTTCGTATCAATTATATGCATTATATATGTATTAATATTGATGCAATCATTTATTGCATGAGACTAATGTAGTTAAGCTACATAATAACAATTTACAACTAACTATATGATGTTGAGTTCAAACAACAGATCATAATGTACAATTAAAAAAAGTATAAGTAAATACAGATAAATTAAACCTTTGAAAACTAACACCCAAACAGTAAATGACATCTGTCATGTTTTGGGAGGCGAATTATTACCCCTCCTTGTTTATATAAATACCTCATATTTGCTTTCAGTTGAGGGAAAATATTCAAGAAAGTGACATATCAACACACTAAGCATTTATTAAATTTACTAGTACATTTTACAAATTAATGTGATAATTGAAGCTTCATTAATCTACTTTCAACTCAAAAAAACATGATTTTGTTGAAGCTACTAGACAACACAATGCTTACCAAAAACATGTTTCCAAAACAATTTTCTAAATAAAACCTAGAGAAAATGTATATACTAATATAATAAATATATCTTTTATTTAAAAACGAATTATTTTGTTAAGTTATTTTATAAATAATATTTTATTATCTTATTAAAAGTGATTTTATAGGAAAATACTTAAGTTGTTTTGAAAAATAGGTTTAATTTTGTGTAGTTGTAGATGCAGGGCCGGCGTTTAGGGCGCGAAGTGAGCGATCGCTCAGGGCCTCAAAAAAAGGGGGCCTCAATATAGTACTCCGTATACTGTCTTATCAATACGCGATGTGCATTATTATATTAAAATTTAGCAGGATATATGATTTGTTTAACTATATTTTTTCTTGTACAATCTTAATATAAAAACATATTTACAAATATTACAATAATAGTTTAAAGTTGTTTTCCATAAATTCAAAAAAAACATGTTTCCAAAAAATAAATAATTAATAAAATATCTATGATTTGATGCTCAATTTAAATTTGTATTTGTGATAATTAACTTTGGAATAAATAAATAAAGGAACATAAATATCTAAATTATTCTAACTTAAGTTTCTATGATATGACTTTCCTTTTCATTTAATTGTTATGATTGTAATCTAATTATATCTCATATTTTGAATATTGAATAACCAGTATAACCATATGTAACAAAGTTTAGCAAAATTTATGTGTGTTGTGAACATCCATAAGTTTATGTTAATAGTAATTTCACATGACACCATTGCTCCCTTCACTTATAATAAAATTATTATTGTTCAGAAAATTAACAGATAAAAGTTATGCATAATGTTATGTTATACATTGTTGTTGTGGTTCTTTCTAAACAATTTCAATATGATTTTGAAGACTAAATCATATCCTTTTTTGATAAAACATATTCTTTCCTCTCCCATAAATTCAACTATTAGTTATCAAAAGAGCTAATTTTTCCATTACTTCAAGCCATTTAATCTAATTATCCTCTTCTAAATTCTCATTATTCTCCAATTTAATTTATTCTATATTATCAATCCTACATTTAATTATACAAGTATTTATGTAAATTACTTATTATTATTAATTTAAAGTTAAATTTTATACTTTGAAATCCAAGTCTCCTTTTTATAAAAATTTGCACTGCCAACCTAGCCCCGGCCCTTTCTAGATGGATTTAAAAAGTGCCTGATTCAATAAGCTATTGTAAAAACGCTTAAGAAAAATAAAAGGATAATGTTGTATGTTTACTGAGTTGAAACGCGTGGAAAACTACTTGCAGCTGTATTCCACAAATAAGTTTCTATAATTAGGAAGTTCAGGTTATGTATCTGAACTATAGGTGTTCACTCATAGCTTCTTTAGATTTCCACCATCATCTCATATTACTTACACTCGAGAAACATAACCTTTGATTCTTTTTAATCATTCATGGCCAACATTAGAATTACAATTCTGTTAATTTGAGTATTCGAGTTAGTTTGAAACTCGTATGAGTCAAGGAATTTGAGTTAGAACTTAGTTGCAATTCTTCGACTTCAAACAATTGAAAAGGTATAATGTTAGAATAAATTAAGAAAAATTTAAACTTAGATAGATCCACAATTAACCCTTGGTTGTCACTGAATTTATTTGTTGTAGTTTGTCAATTCTTGAGCTCATGTTATTCATTTTGTGCAATATATATATTGTTGTTTATATATAGATATATATTATAAAATAATAATAACCTAATAACTTAGCAAGTATCATAGATAATTTATTACTTACAATAGCCAAAGTGTAGCTCGAATAATTAATTTACCATGTGAAGGATTTTAAAAATGCGAAATATCGAATTTCAAGTTTACCATAAAAACTGCAAACTCAAATCACAAATTTGCTTGTAGCAAAATTGAGATTACAACAAATTGTAATTCATGATTTTGTGTAAATTTATGTATTCATTCAATTCTAGAACTTAACAACTTGAATTCATAACAACTACATCACTTGGTCAGTCTAGTCAACTCTAAGACTCAATTCACTTCATTCAATTCAGTTACTTCTCATTTTATCTCAACAAATTCACTTCATTTTAGTTTTGTTCAACTCACTTTAGCCCATTTCAATTTAGTGCAACCTATTTCGGTTCAATTCAGCTGATTTCAGTCGAATTCGATCAACAAATTTATTTCAGTTCAATTCAATTTAGTACTGCCTAAAAAAAGGGTCTAACAAAATTTAACTGGTTATATAAGAAAATTTCAATTTATAATCCTAACAACTTGTGGTTATTCAATCAAATAAACATATCTTTACTAAAAAGATAAATTAATTACCTTTAATCATCCTTATTAAACTTGAACTAATCRTCCTTCTCGGCATTGTGTGTGATTGTAGTATCCTATATTATGAAATTAGATAAAATCATTATGATTGAAAATTGTGCTAAATAGTACAATTTACAATCTTAATTAACTTTAAAAAATACAAAACTATAAGTAAGTCAATTTTTAGGATTGGATTGGTTGTCGAATGACTGACCAAGAGGAAAAATAAGAGACGATGGAGGGTAAATGAAAATATAAGATAACTAGGGCTCAGTAAAACTATCTGAAAATTCAAAAATTCAATTATTCGATCCACATTCGATCCGATTTTTTTTATATTTGATTCYAAATTAAATTTCGGATCGGATAAATTTGGATATCGGATACCAATTCAGATATTGTTTTTCAAATTTTTGGAAATCCGATATCCGAAAAAAACGTWTATCGAATTTCGGATATCCGGGGGAATCYGATATCAGGTACTTTATCTGAAAATAATATTSCTTTTTCATGAAAATTTAATATTTWATAATATATTTCTATAAGTTTATAAAYTATATTAGTCAAAATCGAATATTGGATATCCGTAGTATTTGATTCGAAAATTTTCGAATATCGGATATCGAATATCCGATCCGTGCTCAGCCTAAAGATAACATGAATMTTAGGAGCAATGAAAAGACTCATTGACTCACAAGACACCAATTACAACAGACTTTGCTACATCAACCCGGTCACCAGGTAGTCTACCCATTACTAATATATTATTAAAAAATTAATATTTAGACCAAGTTTTCTTCCACTATCATAAATATCACTACCTTATATTAGGGATGAATGGTCTACCCAGTGGGTCAACCAAGTTTTTTACAATTACAACGTATATGACAACTAATAATTCTAGGACCACAAAGTAATCTTAACTATGTATCCCGTCTCTTGACCATGAGATTTATATTTCTAATCTCTTCCTTTTCCAATGACACAAGTGTAAAAAAATTACTTTAAATTAATTTTTTTACTCGTGCATTGCACGTATGACATCTCTGGATTGTTATTCGAATTCCGCTTTCACTGGAATCGAACTTCACATTTTCTGTGAACTTCCGAATACGCCCTTTGATTCTCCCCCTCCCTAACCACCCAACACAACCCTTCCAACACCAGCACTAACCGGCAACGTAACCACCACCCAAGACATCCTACCACCGGCAACACCACCTTACCACCAACAACCACCACCCAACACCAACTAAATAAACCAAAAAAATAAAATAAAATAAGAGTGTGGCGCCTTGGCTAGGCTCGCCAGCCATGGCAGCCACGCCTGGACGAGGCGCAACCATGGGCCAGTCGTGGCTGCCATGGCTGGGGCGCCTAGCCAAGGCGCCACACACTTTTTTTTTGGACTTTAAAATAAACCACCCAACGCCTTGGCTAGACGCCCCAACCAAGGCAGACACGCCTGGCCCAGGCATGGCTGCCTTGGTTGGGGCGCCTAGCCAAGGCGTTGGGTGGTTGCATTGCTTTAAATCACTCTTCTTACTCGAACTTGTTTTTTTTCTACTGCTTGTGATTGAAAGAAAAGACAAACAAACTCATCCTCTGACATCTAAAAATCAAGCAACAATCAGTAGCAAACACAAGAACACAAATAAGCAGAAGATGAAGTGGAAGCTCTGAAAAAAGCATATAATTCGAAGGTGAGGTTAAATGCAAACGAACAGAGTCGAAAGCAGATACAAAAGTTTGCGAAGAAGAAGAGACGACACATGCTTTTCTGTCAAATGACTGAGCTAATGATGTGAAAGAGGGTGATGTGATGCCCGCCATTACAGACTTGGAGAAACGAAGCTTCAATTACAGTGTGGTTAGTGTGGTTTGTGTTGAAGAAAGAGAACAAAAGGAATCAAAGCTTACTGCTAAAAAAAAWTCYAGAGTAGATGTAAGGTGGCTTGGGTGTTGCGTGGGYTCAAGACAYTGGTTGCGTGGGGGCTTGGGTGGTTGTAAGGTGGCTTGGTGGTGGTGGACATATATTGGGGGCAAGGGTAATACGGGAAGTTCACACGAAATGTGGACTTTGATTCTAGTAAAAACGGACTTCGAATAGTAATCCCCATCTTTTTTTGTTGAACTTTATCTTTTGTACTCCCTTTGTAACGAAAATCTTTCAACCATTTTCATGTTTTGGTGGAACAAAAAAACTTTCAACAATTGTACATTGTTCTTTATTTGGTACTTTTTAATGTTAAAATTTTCTACCTACCCTTACTTATACATCTAATCCAAAATTAGTTTCAACAACTTTTTTTGTCTCTTTCCCTATTTTTTTCTCTCTCTTTTTTTTAAAGAGACCACAACACTAAATTGTACTCCCTCCATTCCGATTTGTTTTTTTACGTGTTGTAGATTAAACTCAATTAAGAAAATAAGTATTTGGAATATATATTTAGTACTACTTGGAATTATATTATCTTTAAATTTGAGAGTGTGCAATAAATTAACTAATCTGTTTATATTATAAAAATTGAGGATGAGATAATATATCTCTCTCTTT
>SNQN01006550.1:0-37962 GCA_008642245.1 Bassia scoparia | reverse complement strand
CTCATAACACATGTCATAACTCTTGATATTGGTTTCACCTTCTTCTGTCTCCAAATTGTACTAACTGTATGACCAATTGTATTACTCCTTAAAAAATTCATGAATATATCCTTTCATCTCTACGCTGTACCATGGCGCATTATAGCTCCCTTCATATCCTAAGAATCATTTCCATCCCCTCTTTCCATTTGGTAAAATCCTCGTAATAAATTGAATCCTCTCAAATTCTGAAAGTTCACATTAAAAACAAACACACATGAAGGGCTCTTATGGTTTAGACACTCCTGTAAAAAAGCCGACTGTTGGGAGTTTAAGTGATTTGGAAACTTCCCATTGCCCCTAAACTTCAACTCTTTTATGACATTTGTACATCACTTTATTTCCCTACTCGTGATATACTCACTCTTTAAACTTAGCGCCCCTCTTTGTCCCTTCTTGTTCCACACACACACTAGACATCCCATGCCACTATCATCTTTTATCTATCCGTGTCCTAGAGACGAACGTATTCTCGTTCTCCCACTCTTTATCTGTTTCATGACGACCCCTAAAGCTTCTCCAATAGGTAGTAAGAACCGTGATACCGTCTTCTTAATTCAGCGCTACCCTAACGATTGATCTCTATTGTCTTACGTTCTTCCATCACCTCAAAATTAGACCGCGTGATCATGGCCGCCGGTTTGGCGGGGGGCTCGGCGCGCCGACTTGTCATGTAAAATTAAGGCCCTTTAATCGGCCGCCGGCTATGGATACGGGTCTAATAGTGATCTCAAAAAGCACCCAAAATTATGTAGAGCGGTCTTGTCTGTGGTTTTTCGGGCGGTGCCCAAAATATTAACTAGAGACACAAAATTACGTGACCAACCCTACCAAAGTTTCGGGAAAATATCGGACAGCATGCAGGCCAGGTTCCGGTCTAATCCGGCCCGTATTTCGCGTACCGAAAAATTCTTTGTCCAAAACCCACTAATTCGAGCCGGTCGGCCTAGCCCCGGCCGTGCTTGTTTGAATCACCCTCCTACTCTCTCAATCTATTTCTAGCACTCTAAAACTTGTCAATATTATTATTATTATCTCACTAGTAGTTTGACGATTCTGGTATAATCACGAAATAACCGTCTTCCATGATACTTACCTTGTTCACCAAGACAACCTACTTATCGTACCCTTTTTTCTTTCTACGATGGCTCTTTGCCTCTCACTTGAAAACTAATATCGCCTCTATCTACTATAGTCGGCTCCTAATCGTGAATAGTCCATCTCCTCCATCTGTTTGCCGTACCCGCCCGTCCACCCTGGTAGTTCTGGTACTAATGAAAATTAAATTTCTATGATGACTTCTATCCGAGCTAAAGATATCTATGAAGTCTTCCTATTGGTCTCCTCGCATTTTAATTATTACCCAACCAGCTCAAGCACGTTGCTCCTATCTCGTTTATGGTAAACACTTCTTCCTGGTTGAACCAAGCTCCAGCTTTTCGTAATGCTGATACTCTCGCTTCCTCTTCGGAATTAGAAGTCTTTCATTGAAAGGACAATCTAACTTTTATTACATATCTTATGCGTAACCTCTCTATCTTGTCATTCAACATAAAATCATATGATATTAAACAAGCCCTAACCCAATGATCTACTTGCAATCTTTGATTCACCATAATTTGTCCATCACCTTATATTTTCTGAAATATAATCTTGTTGTTTCATTTCTTTTTAAAGTACTCTTTAGTCCTATCATTTATCGGTACACATTTTTCACACTCTACACATCAAGTTATTGATCCATTTCCTGCTGGATAAAAAAATCTTCTATTTCTTCCTGACCTATGACTGTAGTACATCTATGAGTATGAAAAAACAGTGCTGATCCTTTCTCCCTAATTTACGTTATTATTTTTTTAAAAAAACTGTAGATTAAACTTCCGAATTGTTGAAACAAAGTTAATTTTTCTATTTTTAACTCAAAATCAACATTAATGTCTTTCCTATATATTATTTATTTAAGTTTCAATTTTACGTTAACCTAAGAAAGACATAAATATTAGGTTTCTAGCTAAATATTTTGTAAATATATAACATTTGCATTTATGAACTATATGGAAAAATTTTCACTGGAATTATATTAGTAATATATAGAAATTTCCACTTTTTTACCAAAGAGATTGAAATCCCAAAAAACACTTGAATTTCTTCACAAGTCTACATACCTGACTAAAAAGTTTAAATTGAAAAATGATAAATCAAAAAGTCAATTATATTCATAGGTTCATTAAATTATACTAAAAATAATAAATTGAAAATGAACTAAACAGAACAAAAATTTGATGAGTATTATGATACTAAAACGATTATATTTTAAGTCTATAATTAACTAAAAATAAGATAAAATAATAACATTAGTCTACTCAATTATTACTATTAATGTGACTAAATATATACCACTATACTCCATACGCCCCCTCCCCACCACCTAAAAGATACTGTTCCACTCTTGATAAAAGACTCAACACAGCCTAGCACAACGACCACACCCGACACTCCCGTCAGTGACCTATCCCTAGCCACCATACTTGAACGTCTCAAGTCACTTACCCTCTTGCTATAAGTCTCAACCAACCAGCATGACCACACCCATCTCCATTTCGACCATCTCTCTCATCCACCACCCTTTTTGACTTTCAACCATTAAAGTACAGGTTAAGGCTGATTTTGTAGATGGTGAGGCGGATTGGCATGTTCTGAAGGTAGAGGTGTTCATGGAGTTTTGCTGAGGGTGCGAGAGGATGTGCGATTTTCAAGGGCGGATAAGACCTATATGATGTTGCATACGTACGTGGTCACATTTTCGTGTGAGCGAAATATGGGTTGGTTGTTGTTCAATTTGTGGATTGTGAGGATGCGAACCATCAAATGTTATGTCCGACAATCTTCTTGCCAAATATTTTTAAAATTTGCTTCTTGTATCAAATTAATCCCTGCATACCACTAACGTTGATCTTTTTTAAAACGACTTTTTCCTTCAAAAATCATTAAATTTTGCTTAATTCTCCTTCCTGCTTCAGTATCAAACGTTATTATTATCTTTACATGAAAACATTTCCACTTTATTAAATCTAAATAAGTGGATTGCGCTGTTGTAAGTCTCAAGCGATACCTACAATGTTATGCAAATGTTTTCTTTTTCCATTTAGAGCTTAGTCAAGGACAAATGAAAGATGTGTGAGCGACTATTTCTAGGATCCACACTAAACAATATAAGAGGAATTTGTAGATTCCCGTTGGGATAGCATGAGCAAATATATGACTTAGCAGTTCCTGGCTGGTAAAAAATATTTATCCAAGATTGTAACTCAGCTTATGGATGTCAAAAATTGCTCAAATTTATCATATCTTAATACACTTGAAGAGGTCAATTATTACATGCAAGGATCTTTAATACGTATGCTGGGAAAAATTGTAGATGGTAGATACAAAATTTTGGGATCTCTTGAGAAATGTATTCATGCAGCTATAAGTATTACATGCAGCACAATAAGATTAGTAAAAAATTTGGAAATATACAAAATATTTACTAAAATTGAATAAAAATAGAACCACCACAATCTCATGATAATAACAAACTACAATCAAGTATCCTATTGACCCAACAACCTCACACTATAACTTAAAAAAAAAAATAAACCAGACAACCCCGGCACAATTTTTCTGTCAACTGCACTATAGACATTGACATGAGAATCACCCTCACTAGTTCCCCAATCATTTCACCCCGCCCATACTGCTCATCGGACTATCTAGTGCATCACATTTCTACATGCTATGTCCAATGACCTGCGATCTGTAATCCCTTCTATTCCCGGTGCTCCTGTGCGTAAAAGGTTAGGGAGGAAAATGTTTTTAGGTGAAAGACTGATTACAAAAAAGGTGAATGGACATTACAAAATTCCCACCAAAATTTTCGCGGATAAAGGCCAAGCCACGTACATACTTTATAACCTCTATTTCCAAGATTTCCCTAACAAATTGCCCAAACAGTAACTCCACACTCCCAAAAGGTCAAACCTACAGTACTTCCATACCCGTTTTCACATTTGAGCCTAACAATTGCGAGCTATGCACACACTCCCAAAGCAAAATACTCTCAACAAGTAACATTTGGGAAACCATTAATGAATATATATACCATTTTAACTCACCTCCACTAATCTATTGATTAAGGACACAAACTCAATGCCCACCCTAACACCTCCAACCAGCCCACCACCGCTCCACAACCGCCACCATGTCCCACACCCAACCCATCACAAACCACAACCACCATGCCAGCCTAGCACCTCTCCTCGCCATTATGCCACAGCCACCAACCCACGACAAAATCATCACAATCCAACCATACGCAAACCATTAACAATATTCAATAAAACAAATCAACAAAACACCATTTCCCAACAAATTTTACAACATCAAATCCGCACAAAATTGATGGCCGCGTGCCATATATTCTTGAACACAAATCATATCCTGTAAATAAATTCACATAAATGATACAAAAAAGTGAGGAGATGTCGATGAGATTTTGGCGAACGCGCAGTTTCAGTGTTGTCGTTTGCTTTTAGCGTCGGATGGACTCAGACGTGCTAGAGAAACGAACAAGGGAATCCACAACACGGGCCTCGCGAACACCGCTAGTCACACCTTGTTTCACTACCATTACCGGTCTGCCAAATCCGTTCAACCATGATGTAGATAAAACGACATCTGACGAGTGATGGACGGAGAACACCGAAGATGGCTGATAAAGCCCGAGAGAGAGTAACCAATAGATCGATTATGCCAAGGATTGAGCGAACGGCAAGTTGATTTCCAAAAGGCGATATTGTCAGCGATATATGATCAGAAATAATGTCAATGCCGGCGACGACATAGTAGGAACGAGCATGGCATATCGAACAGCAACTTTCTAAACTACGCTTAAATCTACCAGCAAACTTGGCTTTGGTGGTAGTAATTAAGAATGATGTCGTGGTATCTTGAATGAAGTAGAGGTATCGTATAGACAAAGAGGGATGTGTTAATAAGGAGAGAGAAAGTAGGGGTATGTCTGAAATTCATAATGTTGTGTAATACGTGGTGGATCATGGTGCGTGGATAGAGGAGAGAAAGAGTGATTTTGGTGATTAATTTGGTTGATAAATGATGTAAATTGTTATTATCATATGTAGATTAGACTTATTATTAAGAGTATTCATATAATAATAATGAATTAGTATAATCGAGGTGTTCAACAATTGTAATTTTACATTAAAAACATCCCTAAAACAGAAAAAAATAACTTTGTTCGCAAATTATTTAGAAATTCCTAAAATTGAAAATTATTCAATGTAATTAAAAACGAGAAAGTATCTATGCCATACAAGAGGGTCAACCATTCAGTACATTGCAGCTATTTTAACAGTACTTATAGTTAAATTTCATGAGCTATACGAAGTTAACAAAAATTGAAAGGTCAGTTTCGTGAGCTATACGAAATTAACAATAGTATTTTTTTTGTTATTATATAAACTCGAGTATGATCGTATTGCGACACACATTTATTTCCATGTACCCGAAATGAATCCATGCCTCATCAATTGAAGAAATATAAAAAAATATACCATATTGATTGTTAAAGACATACTATTTGGAATTGGTTTTAACCATAGAATGCTATCTTTTCCTCCCATGTTAAGAGACAAGGAAACTTAGCTGCACATACTATGGTTAAATACTTAAATTCCGCTGATGCATCGGTGGATTTGTATTTTGACATAGAGCCACATTCCAATTTACGGACTTCGTAAAACATTTTTTTATTTGCATTAATCAAATGTTCACACAAGCGCACCCCCAGTCGTTGAGGGTGGAGGAATGGTGTATTTAKGTCGATCATAGTACTCTKTCCACTGCTCTWGCTGTTGTGAAGATGCTAAAGAAGAAAGCCTCAAATCAGTCTTTGGTTGATCTTTTGTCCGTGGATCAAACAAACTTCACAAATCACAATGAACCATAACGACTTCAATGGTGATGAATTATACTTCGTAATAATCAAACACCATATACAGTACATCTTTAATGGTTATTAAACAATCTTGAATTGCTGATATATCAACATCAAGAACAAAAAAAAAAAAAACTGGAGTTCTTAAATGATTTCTCTTGGCTAATCATGACATACACAAATTCAAACAAAGATTATGAAAATACATAAATTAAAAATGAAGGATCAGAATTCTGGCTTAGATTCTCAAAATTGAGAATATATAATAGCTCAGTTATTTCAACTTCGTTCATCTGGGGAAATATTCATCAATTCCAACTTCCAATGTCAAATGTCTAGTGAACCAACCAAAGCCATTTCYACTACTCGGAACACATCASAAACAAATCAGCTTTGCTTCGCAATGAAGTGGTGTTCTACTTACGATTAACATTGCAAACAACTAAAAACAAAAACATAAGCAGCAAGAATCATATAGTTTGGATGAGTGATGGATCAGAATTCTGGCTTGAATTCTCACAAGTGAGAATAAAATTAGCTCAGTTATTTCAACGTCGTTCATCTGGGGAAATATTCATCACTTCCATCCCTCGTTATTAAAATTCARAAACAAATCAAATAGAAAATACAAAAGCATTTAATCCCAGTAATGAATAAAATGTAGGAACATCTGAATGCATAAGCCATTATAAAACATAATGGAAATGCCAGAATCTCAGCTCCAACATGTTATCGGCAAACTACAGCCTGTCAACACAATCAATGATATCATAAGCGACCAAGGCTGGGAGACCTCTAAAAAGATTTAGACGATTACGAGGGCCCCCCCTGGCTAATCAGATATCAAAAATGAGATCTTCATAATAGACAAAACAAATTATGTAAAACATCTCTAACAAATGTTACCAGAAGAGAAAACTGAAGAAAAGGAATCGAAAGCAAGAAGCCTTCATAAGAACAAAACATGTATATTACATATGAAGGTCTTGGAGCCCAATCCATTACGAGTCTACTACAACAAGATACTACATTCATATCTCCGTTCTGTTTGTAATCATCAGGCTTACAAACAATCAAGCTTAAAATGCAAAAACCAATATTTTTTCAAATCAACAATCACTCAATCAATATTGCCTCAGAGGTAGTGACACATATACATAGTATATCATCAGCTTTAAAATCTAATAATACGTGCAATGCAATCCATCATTGGCAATCAATCAACATATTTCTCAAAAAAATAAAAAACAAAGCATAAAATGCAATGCAAAAATAACCTAACAATAGGTAGGAATGGCATCAGAAGAGATTCCCATTACTAGACACTAACTCTATCATGCTCCCAAAGAGTATCTTGATCCCTAGTCTATTATCATATGATGCACAATATCAACATTAAACTTACATTAAAGTTAAACTTTGAAAAAACAACTTAATTTGAGAAAAAGCAGCTAAATTTAAGCACCAAAAGAACCTCATATGATAAAAACTTATTTTTCATTGTATTTTACTACTCTCAATATATATCTTTATTCGCCATCACAGAACAAAAAGGCATTCGATTAAAACTACTTTCGTGTAATTTTTAAAAAAACACAACAATTACTTTTACCAACAAAATTATCAGTAGTTGCATTACAACCGAATAATAAGAACAGCCCAAGAATGCAAATAAGCTATCGCAAGGCCAGTACCAATCAGACCGGAAAAGCTGTGTTTTTTATCTGAGTCATCCCCGCTTCAAAAGATTTACATAATTTTGAAAAATACTTTTATTAAAAATCATTTTAATTGTTTAGAAACATTACAGAATTGGAATGTTAACCCTCATTGCCGTAGCCAAAAGATAAGGCAGGCAACGCCGCTACTCAAAGCCATGGAATATGAGACTCGACTACGCGCAACTACAAGGAAAGGCCAATACTTGTCTGATGTGAACTAACACTGAT
This sequence comes from Bassia scoparia, assembly GCA_008642245.1. NCBI lineage: Eukaryota > Viridiplantae > Streptophyta > Magnoliopsida > Caryophyllales > Amaranthaceae > Bassia > Bassia scoparia. The sequence goes on along the minus strand of SNQN01006550.1, from coordinate 29,979 downwards.
TTCTATTGATGAGTCTATTACGCTCAGTCTTGAGATTATTTGCAATATATTACTATTCTCCAATTTTACTGGAAATGAGATTTTCGATAAACTCCCGTCACAATACAAAATCTATATCATAATTCATAAAACTAAGAACCTTTTTTTTTTAAAAAAACCAAATATACGAAGATTCAGGAGTAATTGAAATTAGAGAACATCACATTAAAATCAGATCCAAAGTTGTTTGGAGTACTATAAATTTACTTTTGAACGTCATCTCATACAATATTTGATCAATTGAATTAAATAATCGAAATCAAAATATTAACACTATGTTTAACTATAAAATATATGATTGAAAAGAAGAAGATGAATAGAGAACAATAGAATTACTCAGTTACAGCGGGCGTTCACGCGACACGCAAAAATAATCTCAGAAGAGAAGATCCTCGCTAACCGGTCTGTTGAGCTTGAATATTTGTGAGTCGTCACTGTAAGCAAATCTCTCGAAATTTATAAACCCTAAAAATAAAATTAAAGACGGGAAAAAAACAGAAAACTAACTACCAAATTATGAATATGCAATAGAAAAATGAAAAAGACAGATCGGAGAGAATCCTGGTGAAGCTACGACTGGAAGAAGAATTGAGGAATAGTTTTATAGGAGAGAGAAATGAGAGTGAATTAGGGTTTTACTAGGGTTTTTGGGCGGTGATGATGTTTCGGTAGAATTGGATTTGATTGTTTATCAAAGGCGGTTTAAGCCCAACGGCTAACACAAGTCTAAGCCCATAAAGTACTAGGACACAATTTCAATGTTTTAGGTTATATCCAATCCACCTAACTACTTACAACTTGTTTGGTTCAATATTGGTAAAGGAAGGGAAAGTAAAGGCAGAGAAATTAAGTTTATTTTCTCATGTTTGGTTCAAATAGAGAAAGTGAACGAAATTCATTGTTTGGTTAGATATTAGTATAGGAAAGAAAGGGAAAGGAAAAGGAAGAGAATAAAATGAAATTAAGTTCATTTTCTCTTTCCTCCCAAATTCCCTCGATTTTGGGAGGAGAGGAAAGGAAAGAAATTATAAAGAGACTTTGCTTTCCCAAATTCCACTTTCTTTCCTTTCCCATCTTATTTTTTAACCAAATGACATAAATTGTTATATTTCCTTCTCCTTCCCTTATTTTCCCCTATTTCCTCCCTACCATACAAGCTTTAAGTGTATATTCACGACGTTAATTACTTTCTCTGTTTCACTAAAATTATGTGTATGTCATTTATGTTGTTATTTATGTTCACTATTATAATTAGTGTTTTGTATGCCAATGTTTAGGAAAACAAGGTCATATAGGAATAGGATTTCTTTGAATTGGTCTCTATATATACTCGGGTAATCGTCCTCTAGGTTAGCAAACCAATTGGGTGATACATGAGTGCGGACAAATCATAATCTCCGAGTTTATACTCGGGTGGTCGTTCTCTACTTTGTTAGCTCTTATTGCTATGCATGATTTGGAGTTGGAAAAATTGGATGTGAAAATCGCTTTCTTGCATGGAGAGCTTGAGGAGGAAATTTACATGCCACAATCGGATGGTTTTGTTGTTGAGGGCAAGGAAGAGCATGTATGCTTGTTGAAAAGGTCCTTGTATGGTTTGAAGCAATCACCTCGACAATGTCACAAACGGTTTGACCAATGTATGTTGGGGCATGGACTCTATAGAAGTGACTATGATTGTTGTGTGTATTTGAAGAAGGTGAGTGATGGCTCTTTGGTTTATCTTTTGCTATATGTTGATGATATACTTGTTGTAGCAAAAGACATGTTTGAGGTTAAGAAGGTGAAAGAGATGTTGAWAGGGGAATTTGAAATGAAGGATTTGGGGTCGGCTAAGAAAATTCTCGACATGGAGATCATAAGGGATCGCAGAGATGATGTTTGTACTTGTCCCAAGAAAAGTACATTGAAAAGGTCTTGGAGCGGTTTCATATGTAGGATGCCAAGCTCGTTTCCGTACCATTTGCATCTCATTTYAAATTGTCATCCTTRGATTCTCCAAAGTCTAAGGAAGACAAGAAATTCATGTCATCCATTCCTTATGTCAATGCGTTTGGGAGCATTATGTATGCAATGGTTTGTACTCGACCGGACATTGCTCAAGCCGTAAGCGTGGTGAATAGGTACATGACAAAGCTGAGTAAGGCTCATTGACAAGCGGTCAAGTGGATCCTTAGGTATTTGCGGGGTATTACAAGCACTTGTATAGAGTATGGTCGGAATGAGAATGACTTGAAGGGTTATGTAGATTTTGATTATGGTGGTGACCTTGATGGTCGGAAGTCCACAACGGGGTATGTGTTTTCTCTCGGGGGTTCGACTATTAGTAGGAGGTCGGCACTGTAAGAAGTGACGGCGTTATCTACAATAAAGGCCGAATACATGGCTATGGCGGAGGGTTTCAAGGAAGCCCAATGGCTTGGTGGTTTTGTTGGTGAATTAAAGTTCGGTAGGTGTGTTCCTATGGTGTATAGTGATAGCCAAAGTGCTATTCACTTGGGAAAAAAATCAAAATTCTTTTCATAGAAGAACAAAGCACATTGATGTGAAGTATCATTATATTAGAAACACGGTTGCTAGTGGCATAGTGTCCTTGGACAAGGTGCATACTTCGGAGAATCCGGCAGACATGCTTACAAAGCCTATAACGGTTGCAAAGTTTGAGCATTACTCAAACTTGGTTAGTTGTTATTGATGATCATGTAGTTTGACACCCTTGTATGGGTGGTTACATTCATAGTGTTTGGATGGTTACTTGGTGAGATTGATTATCTCGTCAAGGTGGAGAATTATTGGATTATGACTCGAAAATCAATCGAGGAAGTGGATTAGAATAACTTGGTTGTCTTTCGGAAGGAATCATTGACAGGGTTAACTTCAACTGGGCATATCTCTCAAACCGCTTGAAGTTTTGATGTGATTCAAGCTGGAGTGAAAGCTTGTTTCAAAGGAGATTTCAATGGTAGGTCATACGCTGATTTTGGTGCAGGAGAAAAAGTTATGGTCGTTTTCAAGTTGACTGTCTGATCTGCGAGCTTCTGACCTGGTGGCGCGGGGGGCGCCTTCGGCGGCAGAGCATCTGTTTGTTCGGGGGTATAAATACCCACTTTATTAGATTCACTTTATTATTTTAATCAACAAAATCAAAACACACATTGAGAGACACCAAAGCTAGGGTTCTTGAGAAGTTTTCATTGTATGAATCCTTGTGCTTTTGAGTGGTGATTAGTGAGAGTTTGTAATCTCTTGTAAACATACTAAATCAATTACAATCAATTGCTCTTGTTTGGTGGTTTAAAATAACTTTCTTCCAGTGATTTGCTTGAAGGATTTCACACCTCCCAAATCTTTGTCCTTTACTATTTTTCCTTGCTATTTCTTACTTCATTAACACTCATTATCACCAATGTGCTCTAAACAAACCTACAGTGAGGGACAGCCCGCAGACAATATTATTTTGTGTGTGTGAGCACGTTTTGAGCGGCCCTACACAGTGGTATAAGAGCAGGATTGGTTCGGTCCGAGCAGGTGGTCGCTATGGTGATGTGGTGTGGTACCCTCTTGTATGTGACGTTGCGATTGAGTGATCTGGTGCCTTGTATCGAAAGTCCTCCTAGCATGGTGGTTAGGCGGCGCGTCTCGCACTATTGGTGACGGTACTTGATGGGCTTGTTACAGATCAAGATTTATCGTTTAAGGGGAGGCTTTGAGTCTTGTGACCCCTTGTGTGGTCCTTGGTTTGAGAGGAGGTTTGTTGGGAAGTGATGCATCTCAAGTCCCACATCGGAGAAATATAAAGCAAGAGAGTGCTTTATATATGAACTCACACACATATTATATAATAAGGCCTTTTGAAAAAGTGACCAAAAACAAAGCCGTGAGGGTTAACACCCAAAGCGGACAATATTGTTATTATGTGTATGTGTGAGCACGGTTCGACGACCCTACAAAGGATTAGTTTTCCATTGCGAATTATCATCGGATATTACACGAGAGACTAAACATATACTTCGTATGTTTTTCCTTCACAAACACTGTAACAATAAACATGAAGAACTGTCTGTCACACCAACAATAAGACCATTAAAACCATATTATTTATGGGGGAATTTCTAAACAATCCTGGATATTGTTTTAATAAAACAATCCAGTGGCATTTTTATATGACACTCCGTAAATAAGTGCAACTTTAGGGTTATTTAAAAAACATATACTTTGACCTCAAAAGTTGCACTTATTTACGTAGTACCATATAAAAATGCCACTGGATTGTTTTATTAAAACAATCTCCAGGATTGTTTAGAAATTTCCCTTATTTATGTAACAAAGCTTAGACGGAATGAGATGTGTATAAGAGACAGGTCTGTCACACCAACAATAAGACCATTAAAACCACATTATTTATGTAACAAAGCTTAGACGGAATGTTAAATCACACTATTTTGATGATCAAACAATGGACTGTCCCCTATGCAACATAATTAGTTAACCTTCCCATAATCCCGCATATATCATTTTAATAAACCTATAAATACAACATTTACCTAAACAATAATTCATCAGCAGTACAAAACAAACAAACCAACTATCATTCAAAGAAAAAAGAAAATCGATAAAAGGAGAAAGTATGAAGCACCAAACAAAGCTTGTCTTCTGTGTTCTGGCAGTGATTTCGCTGATAGTCTCAGTGATCGCCGCTGCAGATGATTGCAGGCAACTGAAACAGTCACTGACTCAATGCTTCCTCAGCTGTGGAACCCAAATCCTCGGGTGCACAGAAGACTGTGTCACTGGAGGATCTCCGAACCTGTTTGAATGTATAACTGCCTGTGGACAAGCAAACCTGCAATGCTTGGGCAACTGCACAGGCGGGATGATGCCGCCTTCTCCRGCTCCTAGCCCAAAAAGCTACAAGTTATACTAGCCGTATCTTCTTACATGGCAAATTTATAAGCTTATTGGTATCATGTGATTGTAATAATGGATGGATTCCTTGCTGTAAGGAAAATCCCTCATTCCCTCCTATGTTGTAATAAAAAAAATCAGTGGAAATAAATTACTGTTGATTACATCAGTTGAGAAATTTTGTTCTTCCATTCAATTTGTTTTCATTTGTTGTGTGCTAATTAAATTAAACATTGTAACCAATACTGCTAAAGTTCAAAGTATTATGCAAGGCACAGTTGCACACTTRCACAAGCCTCACTTTGGAGCAGAGCAAAATTTCATCAAGCAATAACAACTTTTTCATCAATCTGATTAAACCAACAATAACTTGAGTTACTTTAATGTTACGGGTTAATGTTGGATGATGAAGATGTGACAAAAACTATCAACATGAATAAATTACGAAAAATGAGATATATAAATGAAATACAAGATCTCTACACGCCTAGATTGATTGTTGGAATGTAAATGAGATAGAATCATCGAGGACGCCCAGCAACAATACTTCGTTGCATAACTTGCATTGTGTTCCTAGGACTCCTAGGAGCATAATGAGGTACAAGTACTTGCTCCTCGTTTAATTTACTTCCCCTGTTTTAGAATACTCGTTACACTTCCAAATTCACGAACTCCTAGGCAAAAATTTTGGAAAGAAAAAGATAGAGAGAAAGAATAAAGAGGACCCATGTGAGAGAAGAGAGAGAAAGTTTTACTCAAAAAAAAAATGTAGCAAGTAATTTGAAACTTCTTTAAATAGAAAGTGTGGAGCATAAAAAATACCATGCTCAGAGAAGTATGGCAGAATTTTTGGACGAATTAGATGCATGTTTAATTTTATTAATTTATTCATTTATTATAAATGTTAACGAGATTAAGAGATCGAAGACAGTTAACTTCTTTAGAATTTTAAGGCAAGAAAGATTTGCAAATGGGAGTAAAGAGAAATAAGTTAAAGTAACAAATAAGTATAGTGAGATTATTATTTTAAAATGCATCATAATTGGATTTGTAATAAACAACAAATGGTCTCAATATGTAAATTAAGACCCCAACTCAATGTCAAAACAATTTAATACCATAAAAATGCTGCTCCACCATTGACATATGCTAAACTTAAAGAGATTAATGTGTGTATAAATGGACATGACACTTAACAATCAAAAGATTAGCCACTTTTCTCTCTAAAAGAACCCTAACCACTTTTCTTTCTAAAAAACTCTTCTTCTTCTTCAATTTTCTTGGGGCTACCATCAATCTTTAAAGGTTGATGGTAAGCTCCCGTTCTTTAAAGGTTGATGGTAAGCCCCCATTCTTTTTCTTATGTAATTTGTTTTGTTTTTACCGTTTACAATAAGGCTGCTTTTATTTATTCTCTTCGTGAGATTTGTTATTCTCCTTGTGAGACATATCGTTCCGCTTTGTCGGATTCATTATTCTCCTTTGTGAGATCATTATTGACCATAGATTTTTTTTCGGGAATGAATTTATTGGGGAAAATTAGCGCGAGATTACAACAGATTTTTGTTCTTCCACTACATTCAAAAGAATCAACTCAGGTTCTAATTCAAAACTATTGCAGATCGATAGAACCCCTCACGAAAAGCTGTATGAAGAAACAGCGATGTGAAAAAGGAGCGACTGTATCGGCAAATATTTCTTATAGAGATCTAGGTTTTGTCAAAGTTGAATTTTATTCGATTTATTTTGATATGTATTTGGTTGTTACTGATTTCTATTGTAGATGTCGTATGACTCTTATTTAATAAAATAACCTTCCCTTTGTTTCAAAAAAAAAAAAAAAATTAAAGCTCCAAATTAAGGATGATGATTAGTTGAAAAGTATGTGATGGAGTGAAGTTAATTAGTATTTTTTTTAATGAAAGCATAAAAGACAAATGTATTGTACCAGTGTCCTAATTCCTAAATTGGATAATGATGTGTTTAATTTGATGGTTAAGCGAAATAGTAAAGATGTTTTAGTAATATCAACATAAAAAACTTCCCAAAAATAGAAATAAGTAATCATACAAGTGTTGCTAGAATTATGTTACACACATTCTTTGAAAGTGTTGCAAAAATTACCATGCGGAGGAAGTACTTTGAGAACGCAGAACTTCCATAAGTTTAAGTAATATGAAAATTAAAGAGGTTAACAGACAATAAGTTCATTGACAAACAAGTAAAGTGAAAATGTAAAGAATTCAACAGAAGAGGGGCACACTCTATAGTAAATAAATCCGTTTGAATCATGTGTGCTTCAAGTAATGAGCGAGTATCTGTTTTTCTTACCAACACTACAATCAAAACTACATAAAGAACAGTCACACCAACACACAAAAAACCACATTTAACAAGGCTATACGCAACGGCAAATGAGTTCTAGTGTTCTACAATATAAGCCTTCCCTAATCACACTATCCTTGTGATTAAACAACAACAATCCCGCATGCTAATCAAACTTCCCAGGAATCAGTATAAATAGGCAATTCTTATACTAGGAATAACATACAAGACATAGCAACCAATCATTCAAAGGAGAAAGACACAAAAAAGAACAAGAGAAGCTAGTATGAAGCATCAAGCGAAATTAGTCTTCTGTGTTCTAGCAATGAGTTCACTTATATTCTCAGTGATGTCCGCTTCAAATGTTTGCGGGAAACTGAACCAATCATTGACTCAATGCTTCCTCAATTGTGAAGGCCAAATCCTCGGGTGTGCAGGAGAATGTGTGGCAGAAGGRTCACTCGGCATACTCGAATGCATTACCTCATGTGGAGAGACAAACATTAAATGTTTGGGCAACTGCACGAGTGGTCTGAGCCCACCTTCTCCGGCTCCTAGCCCTAAAAGCTACAAGTTATACTAGCCATGACATTCATCATTGAAGTTTAATGGCAAAATTATATCAAAGTTAAGCTTAGTATCATCATGTTATGCCCTTCTATTGGGAATTTAAATAAGGGGTTTCCTGTAAATAACCCCCTCTTACGCTGTAATTAAAGCATTATWTGAAATAAAGAACTGTTGAATGAAACTAGTAAGAAAACATTCTCAGACTCTAACTTAGCAATCTCCTGTAGCATTTGTAATGCTAGTTATTGCTCCTGAGGGTCATGAACAAATGGACAATCAGTGCAAGGCCTATTCTTAACAAATTATGACCCTCCCTATTTAATTGGGAAGAGTCAAATGAAGATTTGCTGCTGTAGATGGGGTCAAACCATACCCGATAACTAACACGTTGAAACTCAATAGAATTGCAATGGAGCGAACAGAAAGGACATACAGAGTAATGAACAATGATAAGCATAAGTCATAGTTTTGATCAACTCATTTTACAAATACAAAAATTTTGATAACCATTTCAGTGTTCCGCATCAGGTACATGTAAAGGAAAATACAACATGATGAGCATGCCCATATGACAATTGGCAATGACCGATAAACTACCACAAAAAAAAAAAAAAGACTAATCCACATGGAAAGTCAAAGTAATGGTCGCTTGAAACTGGATTAAGAAAGAGTTGTAAACTTGTAATATTAGCATTTAATGACAGAAGTGTAGCAAAGAGCACCTTTACCAATCAATATCTCCAGGGCAGAAGTTTGATACAGTCTCATGATTTGCGACTATTTTTTTCTTCTATCCCTGATTTAGAAAACCTTTTCCGAAGCACTTCAAAGACATCCTCCATCGCCACATCTTTTAGTGCCAGAAGAACCATTGAATGATAGAGCACATCAGCCATCTCTGAAGCAGCTCGAGACTTATCCTCGTTCTCCTCCAATGTGCGGCACAATTCATCTGCCTCTTCCCTGAGATAAACATATGATCAGAAATTATTTCTCTGAAAATAACATTATGATAATTTAAAAGCAGACCAAACTACAGCTGATTAAGTCTGACCCGACCCTCTCTATCCTGGCTATTGGCAGCATTCTGCTGGCCTGGAGGTAATAATCTCAGGGTGTTACACTAAATTTAATTTTAGAGAATCTGTCAACTGTTTTTCAGATCGGAAGATGGCCTGGGCTGTAATCAGTAACCCAGCTCACGATCACCTAGATACGAAGGTCATACACTAGACTTGTATATCCTTAGTATCTTACCTATCAATCAACTTGTTCTGTGACTAGGTTAGTGATTCTTTATACAATGTAAGTATTATGTCCTTAGTTTGTCGTATGTAAGTTAACAAACCTGATTTTGGAGCAGAGCAATTTCTCATCAAGCAATAGCTTTTTTGTCCACGACGGTTTGCCTGATGCATTTACTGTTTCAGCTTTTCGCTCAGAAATTGTCGATTCAAGGGAGTACAACGTTGTCTTGGCCAATGTGTCCTTTTCAACCTGAAAAGCATATAATGCACTATTAACTACTCGTATTTGATTTCCAAAGAAAACAACTCCACTTACCAAAACAGAAAAAAAAATGTGGAATACTTGCATGTACCACAGGGAACCATAGGGATCAAGCAAACCTGACGATCTTCTATGATATTGGACACAGAGGAAAAGTAACATGTTTCAGTTCCAGTATGACAAGTTGGTCCATCAGGCTTTCCCAAGTATATAATCTGGAACATAAGTGAATGTCATAAGCAAAAATTTAAGAAGAAATCAAGAATATATCAATTAAATGATATAATTCTGCACTTACTGAGTCACGATCACAATCAAGAAATACGTCATGTACATTGATGAAGTTAGAAGATGTCTCTCCTTTAATCCACAATTGTTTCCTTGATCTGCTGTAGAAAGTTGCCTTCCGGGAAGATATGGTAGTAGCTAGCGCATCCCTGTTAACAAAGCCTTGCATTAAAATAGCTCCTGTATCAACATTTTGAGCTATAGCCACTGCTAAACCTTTATCATCCCACTTGACAGTGTCTAGCAACGTCTCAACCTAAAATTGTCACATATCCCGATCAATCTCTAGCAAACACAAACATAATAACAGACCAAAAGGACAGAGAACAAGGATATGAGAAATGTCCATGTAAAAACACGTTCTAAAATATTTCTTGGAACTAGAGAGGAAAAAAAAACACAATTCTCTTTCGGAGAAAAGGATAAACAAGAACTTAACCATCTTACTAGCAACAAGATTTCTACTGAAGACAAAGTAGGCAAAATACACTATCAACAAATCTACTAATTGATGATTTAGCCACGCACAAGGCTCGCAAAGGAAAAAAAAAAAAATAGAGACTAGGCTCTTGTCATAGCAGTGCAGCTCGGTCAATGCAAGCTACTGGAAGACAGGGAATTCCTTAATGTGAACAATCAATATGTACTATTTGAACGGCATTTAGTACATAGGAAACTTTAAAGTGGGGTGTGTTTGCACAAAAATAAAAGAAGCTGCGGGACTGCACAATTAACTACTAAACATATTGAATTTGCCAACTGAACAATATTGTTTTTACATTGTTATTATATGAAAGGCCTTTATTTAGTATCTGTCATACATGCACCTAAGCCACCTATTGTGAGCACCTACTCCCGTCGCAGGAAACACCAGTTGATGGGCTGAATTCAGTTGGTGGGCTGTTTTGTTTTTTATGATGGGCTGTCTTGTTTATTTGTCCAGTTTTGTAATGAAAGGGGAGGCTCCACATTTGGCCAAGTATATATAGGGGTAGTTGTATCTCTTCTGAGGTCATTGAAAAAAGTGGAAAGAATAGTGTATTGTGTAAATTAGTGTTAGTGACTCATTGTACTGTACCCTAATGATTGCAATACAATTCCCCAATAGCCTTCCTCATTTCTGTTAGCCGTTATTCTGATTTCATTTCATTCAAGCTTTCTTTCCTTCTTACTCTGTTATTGTGCTTTTGCTTGTGTGTCACGTAATAGTTTTCAGGGATACCCAAGCTATAACAACTTGGTATCAGAGCACGGTCCGAGCAAGGGTGAGCCATGCCGCTGACACAAGGTCAGAGGTTGGAGGCGGTGGAGGAGGAGCTCAGAGACTTGACTTCAAGGAAGGGTTCCAGAACGAAGTGGAAAAGCTGGAACAACTAAGGGTGGGTCTAGAAGATGCCAACAAGCAAGTTCGAGAGGATTTTTTGAAGGTAGTGTCCCATCTCACGGAAGAACAAGGAAAGTTCAGGGAGGAGATTCGGGGGCTGTTAACGGCGGGCGTACTGGAGACTACCCTCCGGGGTTTGGGCCGTACCGACAACCGCAATACGGGTTTGGTACTCCTACTTCAGAGATGGGGGGTCCCAACTTGGGAGGGCACCTCCTGGTGGTTCACACGGTGGAGGGGGCTCAAACTGGAAGTTCAGGAAGTTGGACATGCCGAGTTTCGATGGAGTTAACCCCGACGGATGGATATTGAGGGCAGAGCGATTCTTTTCATTCTACCGGTTGTCGGAGGAAGAAAAGCTAGAGGCGGTTGTGGTGGCTTTCGATGGGGAGGTGCTCTCGTGGTTTTAGTGGGAAAACCGCCGTCAGCCCATTCGCCGCTGGGAGGAGCTCCGGGGGCTCCTTTTCCACCATTTCCGATCGTCCAACGCTGGATCTCTCCACGAGCAATGGCTGGCTCTGGAGCAGACCGGTGGTGTTGCTGACTACCGCCGAGCCTTCATCGATTTAATAGCACTGTTGGACAACGTACCAGAACCCTTGGCCATGGGCCAGTTAATCAATGGGCTCAAGCCCGAAATCAAGGCTGAGTTGAGGCTTCATGGGCCCAGGAGTTTGGACCAAGCAATGGAATTGGCCATTAAGGTAGAGGAGAAGATGCGGCTGCCCATGTGGAATTATGCTTCACAAAAAAACCCTACTTCACACTCTGTTGGGCCGCTGTCTTGGGCCGACCCACAACTTCGTCTGGTGGACCTATCAATCCACTTTCTCGAACCCACTATATCCCACCTACCCCAGTCAAACATAACAACCCCATCACTCACAACAAGAATTTATCTACCACTATCACTCCTCGAAATCCACCGGTAAGTAGTGGGGCCAAGTACGGGGGTTCCTCGCGCCGGCTGTCAGAGTCGGAGCAGCAGTACCGGAGAGAAAACAATCTCTGTTTCAAGTGTGACGGGAAATGGGGCCCCAACCACCGATGTCCAAAAAAAGAATTGAGCGTCATCATCGCCGGAGTGGAGGAGGACGACGGGGAGGAAGAAGTCGAGGTGGAGGATGGGGAGAATGACGAGGAGGAGACTCAAATCAATGCGGCGGAGGTCTCGTTGTACTCGGTGGTGGGTCTGACCAGCCCGAGGACCATGAAAATGAAAGGGGAATTGCAAGGAGAGCCGGTGGTGGTCATGGTGGACCAAGGGGCTACGCATAACTTTATTTCCATCGACACCATCAAGAGGTTGGAGGTTCCGGTCAAAGGAGAAAGGGGATTTGAGGTGTCATTGGGTGACGGAAACACTGTCAAGGGGCAAGGTTCATGTCAGAAGGTGCGACTCGGGGTACAGGGAACCCAAATTGTGGAAGACTTTTTACCTTTTCCCTTGGGCAACTTTGATGTAATTCTCGGTGTGCAATGGCTAGCTAAGTTGGGGGAGGTGACTACTAACTGGAAGCTTCTCAGAATGAGCTACAAGGAAGGAGAAAGGGTGGTGACTTTACAAGGGGAGCCATCTCTGGGACAGACCAAGGTGTCCTTAAAGGCCATGCTTAAGACAATTAGCAAGGAAGGTGGAGGGATATTAGTCGAATGTTGCCAATTGGAGGAAAAACGGCAGGATGAGGTAAGCCTTGAAATGCCAACACGACTTCCTCCCCTGCGAAACAAAGAGCATCACATTATCTTGAAGGGGGATGGTGATCCGGTGAGTGTTAGACCGTCTCAAGCCCAGAAAAATGAGATCGAAAAATTGGTGAAGGACATGTTGGGCGCCGGAATTATACAACCATCGATGAGCCCATACTCCAGCCCCGTCCTTTTGGTCAAGAAAAAAGATGGTTCGTGGAAGTTTTGTGTCGACTACAGGGCCTTGAACAAAGAGACCATTCCCGACAAGTACCCCATCCCAGTAATTGACGAGTTGCTTGATGAACTCCATGGGTCGACCATTTACTCTAAGTTGGACCTTAAGTCGGGATATCATCAAATCCGAGTCCGAGAGGAGGACGTTCCGAAGACGGCTTTCCGCACCCACGAGGGACACTATGAGTTCCTTGTGATGCCCTTCGGGCTCACCAACGCCCCGACCACGTTCCAATCCCTCATGAATGAGATCTTCAAATCCTGCCTTCGGAAATTCGTCTTAGTCTTTTTCGAAGACATCCTTGTCTATAGTAGGGATGAAGAGTCGCATGCCAAGCACCTTACCATGGTTCTGTCTATTCTGGAACAACACTGCCTTTATGCAAACATGAAAAAGTGCGAGTTTGGGAAAAAGGAGATCTCATATCTGGGCCACATTATTTCTGGCCAAGGCGTGGCGGCTGACCCTGAGAAGATCAAAGCCATGGTGGAGTGGCCCTTACCCAAGAGCATCAAGGAACTTCGCAGATTTCTAGGCGTCACCGGGTACTATCGGAAATTCGTTCGGAATTATGGCAAAATAGCGGCCCCTCTGACTGAACAACTTCGTAAGGACAGCTTCAAATGGAATGATAAAGCCTCGGAGGCATTCTCACAACTCAAACTAGCCATGACTACGGTGCCCGTACTAGCCATGCCTGACTTCACTCGAGATTTTGTGGTGGAGGCTGACGCCTCGGGGTACGGTTTGGGGGCCGTTTTGATGCAAGACCAGAGGCCCATTGCCTTCTACAGTCACACCTTGGGTCCTAGGGGGCAACTTAAGTCGGTGTACGAGAAAGAACTCATGGCTATAGTGTTGGCCGTGTGTAAATGGAGACACTACCTCCTTGGGAGGAAGTTTGTGGTTTGCACCGACCAACGGAGCCTTAAATTTCTACTGGAGCAACGAGTGGTTGGGGCTGAGTACCAAAAATGGGTGGCTAAATTGATGGGGTACGACTTCTCGATACAGTATAAACCCGGAGTGGCAAACCGGGTGGCGGACGCTCATTCTCGTAAGGGGCAGGAACACGGGGACGAGTTGTTGGCTCTTTCCTCGTCTATGGGGATTGATTGGGCAGCCATCAAAGCTCAATTAGATGCGGACCCCTACATTAAATCCCTCACGGACTCTTATAAGGGAGACCCAGCAAGAATGCAAGGCAAATTACTCTTCAAGGGCTGAGTAGTATTGCCTCCGGATTCACCCCTCATACCGGAGCTCATGAAGGCCTATCATGATGGGCCGATGGGGGGCCACTCGGGGGAACTTAAAACTTATTTAAGAGTTGCACAAGAATGGTACTGGACGAGGATGAGAAGGTCCATTACACAGCATGTCAAGGCTTGTAAAGTCTGCCAAGAAAGCAAGGCCCAAGCTCAAAGCTTGGCTGGATTTCTCCAACCTTTACCCATTCCAAGCCAGGTTTGGGACGATGTCACAATGGACTTCATCGAAGCTTTACCTTCTTCAGGTGGGTTTGATTCGATCATGGTGGTTGTCGATCGACTCACCAAATATGGGCATTTCGTTGGGCTCAAACACCCCTTCATCGCTAAGTCCGTGGCTGCCACTTTCCTCAAGGAAATAGTCCGATTGCAAGGGTTCCCCGCTTCGATAATCTCTGACCGTGGTAACATTTTCACAAGCATTTTTTGGAAAGAGCTCTTTCGCCTCCACGGTACCGACCTTAAGAGGAATACGGCCTATCACCCCCAAACGGACGGCCAGACCGAGATCGTCAACAAGGCCCTTGAGACGTACCTCCATTGCTTCTCGAGTGCTCAACCTCAACAGTGGGCCCGCTGGCTGCCCTGGGCAGAATATTGGTACAATACCTCCGTCCATATGTCTACTAAGATGAGCCCGTTCAAGGCCCTTTACGGACGGGACCCACCTCCCCTGGTTTGGGTTGGTCATGGGGTCACCAAGGTGGATTCCTTGGAGCAACAATTGGCTGAAAGAGACGCTATTCTGGATGATTTGAGGGTTCATCTGTTGCGAGCTCAACAGAAAATGAAGCATTATGCGGATGCCAAGAGGAGGGGGTTATCCTTGGAGGTGGGGTCCTGGGTTTATTTGCGGTTGCAGCCCTATCGACAAGCCTCACTGTCCAAAAGGCCATTTGAGAAGCTCGCACCACGCTACTATGGCCCTTATAAGGTACTGGAAAAAATAGGGGAAGTTGCGTATCGATTGGACCTGCCTGCTCATTGCAAGATTCACCCGGTTTTCCACGTGTCACAGCTCAAACCAGCTATTGGAGGGTCCACTGCTCAGACACTTCCTCCTCAGCTCACTGCTGAGTTGGTTATGGCCACCTATCCTGACAAACTCCTGAATGTGCGTTCCGTCAAGCACCCTCAAGGAGCTGACATCGAGGTCCTCATCCAATGGCACGGCTTGCCAGAATTCGAAGCCACATGGGAAGATGGTGAGATGATTAAGGCTCGATTTCCTGACTTCCAACTTGAGGACAAGTTGCTTAATTGGGGGGGAGTAATGTCATACATGCACCTAAGCCACCTATTGTGAGCACCTACTCCCGTCGCAGGAAACACCAGTTGATGGGCTGAATTCAGTTGGTGGGCTGTTTTGTTTTTTATGATGGGCTGTCTTGTTTATTTGTCCAGTTTTGTAATGAAAGGGGAGGCTCCACATTTGGCCAAGTATATATCTGTCTCTTATACACATCTAGATGTGTATAAGAGACAGGTCTTGTTTATTTGTCCAGTTTTGTAATGAAAGGGGAGGCTCCACATTTGGCCAAGTATATATAGGGGTAGTTGTATCTCTTCTGAGGTCATTGAAAAAAGTGGAAAGAATAGTGTATTGTGTAAATTAGTGTTAGTGACTCATTGTACTGTACCCTAATGATTGCAATACAATTCCCCAATAGCCTTCCTCATTTCTGTTAGCCGTTATTCTGTTTCATTTCATTCAAGCTTTCTTTCCTTCTTACTCTGTTATTGTGCTTTTGCTTGTGTGTCACGTAATAGTTTTCATGGGATACCCAAGCTATAACAGTATCAGGGAAATAAGAAAGGCGTGAAAATTTGCAAGCTTGTTTGCTTGGATACCTAAAATGAGGTTCCTCCAACAAGTCTAAAGTTCTTGGATATTTCCTTCTCTTCCTTTATAGCTTAGAAAATCAATGGAAGATACACAGGAACAAAACTTTTATTTGCTATATAAAATCTCAACTGAAATTGTCATTGCAACAACAGAACAGATTGAGTTCTCTTATGTCTCAAACCATTGCTGAAAGTGTCAAGACAGTCAATAAAGATCCCAAGTAATGATTGATGAACTGGATCTCTTTAGAAAGTACATAAAGATCCAGGAGCTACATGACTAACATGACATCAGTCCACAATCCACCCATCTTGAATAAAAAAACAGAGATAAAAGCACTGATGTTTGACCAGGTTTACAATGAACCTGCTTATTTATTAGACTTAGTACCTACTTATACATTCATAGAAACATATGGTTGCAATACTCATATTTCTAGCCATACAAGTGCTTGCCTGAGAAATCAAATGATCAATGCAGCACCAATGAGGGATTAATCAATCAAAGGCTTAGTCCATAAGCGGGGCCCAACGAGGGATGGAGAAAATAATTATTTGACAACTAGATACCTACACTTTAATACCACAACCTTAGCAACTTCCATCAACATATGTTATTTTCCTGTGAATCTGCCCTATTATACACACAACCACACTTTTAACATTTTAGGAAATGAGCAGGTAATGAAATCCATGATCCTTAGTCAATTTCAGAAAACTTTGAAACATACTCAAAATGATTCTTCTACTGCGAACCATTCAAAATACTCAAGTACTCAAGTAACCCAACACACCAACATATGCTGGAATTCTTGGAAAATCAGCCAGTGATAGCACCAAAGAGACTAGATTTCATCGCAGCCAAAAAGTCATTAACTCCACTTGATATCACTAGTAGCTTTACATTTTTACAATTGATCAACTACAAACTACTTCCTATATGAAGTTCCAAAAGCATTGAAGAAATTCTCTAGAAACACAACATTGGACAGCAATTATGTAAAATTAAGCTAAGGAAAAGAATACCCATAAGCTTAAAAGATCATGTAATTCAAATATTCAATCAGGAGTAATAAAAAAAGAAATTGATTAGAACATCATACTCTTTTTTCAAAGGAAACAGCTATATCAGCTACAGAAGAACATGCCAAAACATTGAATTGACTTTTCTTGATGTACCCACATCTGTTATTCATACCCCAACGAATCGCAACACAATTTTTGCGAGGAAAAATGGCGGATTGCATACATTGAGACATAGAAATCGCCATTTGAAAACTGCAAAACCATAACAATTACATTGTCAGCTAACAAGATAACAAAAATTAAGCAAATTTCTTTGACATAAAATTCAAAAGTTGCAACTTTTCTAACATAACAATCAAATGACGCAGATTAAGTGTTTGTAAGCTGAAAAATGACACATTAGCAACCAAAATCAAACTCAATTCATGAAACTTAGACTCAAAAGTCACATAAAATTCTTTGGAAAAATTTGCCCTTTAATTAATATGAAAATGCTCCATGATTTGAGCAATTGCAAGAAATAGTTGAATAGCAAGATTGCATTAAACACATACCTTAAAGATTTGTCCTGCGAATCTGCGCCACTGCTTGCTGCCCTCCAACAGAGGTGCAAACCCTAGGTTCCTCCTCAATCGTGGTTCTTTCACTCTCAAAAGTCAGTGGTATTGCAGAATAAAAATTGGGAAATTCCCAATACTATACTATACATATACGATACGAATCATACGATATACCCACGTTGTTGACACTTGAAATTATCACAAATACGGAGTATAACCGAATTAATGATAACATCCCAATTGTGATTCGTATTTTCCCTTAAAAAACACGGAGTAATTTGAAATTTTCCCTAATTTTCTAATTTGTATAAGTTTTAGCTTTTAATAGGGTGTTAACGAAACCAGACGTAGAATCGCCCGAGTCTTAGAATTTGGAACAGAAATCGGACTCAATTCAGCCGATTCCTAGCTTAGATTTTGCAACCCGGTCTTGGGATCGGGTTCGGGACTAGGTCGTCTAGGTACTTAGTTCGTTTAATTTGTACAATATAGCACTTCTTTGCTAATGTGGACTAGAATTGGGTACTCGATTCGTGTAATTTAAAAAAAAACTTGGTATACTTTCACTTGAATAATTAGTTGAAATATTTTATTGGGTACAAAATTACAAGAAAATAACTTAATATTCAGTAATATATAACATATCACACAATGAGTACTCAATGTCAGTCCTATATCCAATTGGATACCAAACCAGACTCAATTCCACCGAGTACCACGGGGTATCGGGTAGGGGTGTTAACGAGCCGAGCTGAGCTTTAGGTATTTTGAGCTAGGCTCGTAACGAATATCCTCGAGCTGAGCCTCAAGCTTTTTCGAGCCTTAAATGTCAAGTTCAAAATACATTAAAGCTATAATAGAGTTCGAAAACTATAGTAATATAATGACTTCTAAGAACATATAATAGTTAATAGCTATGAATTTTCTATTTTTTTGTTAAACTTATCAATAATACACTACTAATTTTATAATTATTAAGCTAAATAAAAAGATAAAATAATATTTCGAGCATGTTCGCGAGCTTTCGAGCCGAGCTTAAATGAGGCTCGGCTCTAGCTAATTTCAAGCCGAACTCGAGCAGGCTCGACTCATTAACACCCCTAGTATCGGGTCTTGAATTTTGCTGCCCTGCACCGGAACCACCTACAACCGGGTCCTTTTTTTTTAGACCCAGACCTAGACCCAATTACACCGATTTCAGATCCGGACCCGTCGGTTCTCGGTCACGGTCGGTTCCATCACCGGGTACCCGGTTTTTTCTCACCCCTAGCTTTTAGCATGTAAATTTAGATAAATCTGAACGATTTATGAAAGTTTTGACCTAAAATTTAGTTTATAACTATGAAGCACGGAAACCTCTAGGACATGACATTTTAGGGCTTCAAATATTTGGAAACTCGGAAACCTCTAGGAACTTCTTTTCCATCTCGAATGTTTCCGTGCAACTACAACATTATTTATCTTTTATTTCTCTATTAATTCTATAGTTCATTTCAATAGAATTTAGTGGTTTTTGACACAATACACAATTTAATAATTTTCTTGATAAAATCTTTTGATTTTTTAAGTATTGTAAACGTTTCTCGTTTCCTTTTTTTTGGAATTAGCAATTCCCCGTTTCCGAAACTCAAAACGTTTATGTGCTACATAGGTCTATAGGGTTAATATGACACCCCAAACCGCCCTTGAACCGGATTTTTTATTACTAGTAAACTAATGCATGTAAATCCAAAAGACTAAAAGCTATGTATTTATTTGCAAATCTCGACTTCATAAAGTATTAAAATGACCCCTCGAAATCTTTACCAACCTATTTTTTCGACACGTAAACCAATATAAGCAAATCAAAGTGAATCTTGCCCACGTATTTCGGCGAAACTAGTCATTTTTTAAATTTCGGCCTCAAAATTGACCTGTGAATGACTAAAATGACCTCCAAAACCTTAAGCGCGATTTTTTTCATCGCACAAACTAAAACACACAAATCAAGGTAAATATGAGTATGGCATGTAAATTGAAGCGAATCTAACCTTTTTTTGGCAAATTTCGATCTCAAAATAAACTTTAAATGGCTAAAATGACCTTAAAACCTTTAACCGAACAACCACTAGTAGAAAAATAGACAAAAGCTGCACCTCAAATGCTGGGGTTGTGAAAAAATCCCAGCATTTAACCCATCTTAGAGGCCAAAAAATTTAGAATACCACAAAAGTTGGGGTTTTTTGGAACAACCCCAGCTTTTGTGTTTGTCAAAGCCCAAGACCAAAATAAACAAAGCCCAACCGGCCCTTAACTAACCAACGTGCAGAAATTGACGTAATAAGTATTTAACGGGTTTTGTTAATAAATAAATGTCACAATTGAGACATCATCATTAACTTGGAATATTTGTGGGATTTTCAAAAGCTTGGTTAAACTAGTAAGAATTGTTAAATGAAACGAAATCTGCTTTTACTGGAATCAAAATCCATATTTCGTGTGAACTTCCCTTATTACCATTGCCTCCACTAACATACCTACCACCACCAAGCCACCTCGTAACCATCGTCCTAACCCCGCCTTAGACCCACCAGCCAGCAACCACCCAACATCCTTCGTTTTTCATTTTAAAAAAAATTAAAAAACCCCACGCTTGAAATAGGAGAGGGCCACCGAGGGTACAGCGCCTGGGTTAGGCGCCACACCATTGATGGCCCTCGCCTATTTTAGGCGTGGGTTTTATTTTAAAAAAAATCGACACAAACAAGCAACATGACACACGCCTGAGTATGGCGGCCACGCCTGGGTTGGGCACAACCACCATGGATTGGGCGCCATACTCAAGCGTGGCCCATCTTTTTTTTATAAAAAAATCGAAGTCCTTGGGAGGTGTTGGTGTTAGTGGTTGCTAGCCTAGTGGAGTGGTGGTAGTCGGCTTCGGGTGGTTGTTGCTGGTGGTAGTCGACCTTAGGTGGTTTTGGTCTAGGTTGCTGGTGTTCGGTGAGGGGTGAAGGGTGGTGTTGGTGACTAGGGAGGTGGAGAAGAGGAAGGGCATATTGGGTTTGATTCCAGTAAAAGTGAATTTCGTTTAGCACTTCAGTTGTGTTGGATCTACTGAACGTTACAAGAGGGGGGGGGGTTGAATTGTAACTTAAGAGAACTTAAGCTTTTTGCGGAATTAAAAACTTAGAAAGCAAAGAAACACGAGATGCAAGTTTCACTAACACAGAAACTCTCCTTGACAACTTGTCAAGAGATAAAACTGTGACCTGATACCACACAGGATTTCTTCTTAGATTTCTTTGGATACAACACCTAATACAATCTAAGACCTCTTTCAAGTTCCTTTCGAACTTGAAAGCCTCTCAATCAACCCCTCTGTTGATTGAGCACTGAACTCTTGCAAGCTCCACTCTCTTACAAGCCTCTCTGGATTAACTCTCAACCCAAAGCCCCTTTGAGATACAACACTCAAAGTCCTCTTCAAGTAACAACACTACTTGAAGCAATTACAACTCGGTTGTAAACTAAAACTTATTTGGCACTTGTGTGTTAGAATGACTCAATTTCTTTTTGTTTGCTCAAGTGTGTCTAAAACGAATTCTCTTTTCTGTATTTTTAGATGAAGTTTTGTGCGTGGGAATTAAGAATTATGTCCACTATGCATTACTTCCTACTATGTAGGAGATAGTGCCTTAGTGGAACTTGGCATGCAAGTCCACATCCCACGTTTTCAGTCCATTATAGTCGTTCCTTAATTTTCTCTATTGATTTCTTTGCTCATCAAGTTTAATGCTTCCTTAAATTTCTCAAAACCAGTTAAAAGATATTTTTCCAAAACTCCACTTTTTCAAACCGTTTAACATGTATAAGATATAAAAACATTTTTTCATAAATTAACTTTAACAAGATAAAACTGGTAAAATATGTTTAAAAAGATTTTATTCAGAAAACTTAATTAATTAAGATTTATTTATTTCATAAAGTTATCTTTTTAATACCAACCTTAATTTATATCTATTAATAAAATTAACTTATTAAACCTGATTATATATCTTATCTTATTGAGCCAAACTTCCACACATTAATGCCAAATTTACAATAAACCTAAAATATAAAATCCTAAGTTTATTATACCCTGATGAAATCCACCAGTATATCTCGAGTCTTGAGTTCTTCAAGGGACTCGAGTTCCTTGCTCCTGAGTTGCTTCCATGAACTCTTCAAATCTTCAAAGCCACAGGAACTCCCTTTCCACTCTTGGATGATCCTTACTCCATTAAGGCTTTAAAAACTTACCTCCTGTAAATCACATATCTAACACACACATCATATACATAACTCATGAGTTTGCTTTTGTTTTGTTCATTCATCAAAACTAGGCCGGGTTCAACAATATTCCCCCTAAACTAGGCCGGGTTCAAATCAGTTAGTTGCTAAATCTCACCCCAAGACAAGCAAAGTACTTCGTATAACAATATCCCAAACATTCAATACGATACCAGCTGCTTCATTCAACTAATGAAAAGAAAAAAGGTACATACATAGCTCAATGCGTTACTAGGCAGAGAACCAAGTTTACCTAAGTATTTGCCAAAGAGATAAACCAAGGAGGGCTAGGACACACATCCGACCATAAAAGACCATTAGCACCCATACATAACTCAATGCATAGCAACAACTTATATACCCACAACAACTTAGATCTTTAAGCAAGGAGAATGAGTCAACTTTCAGAATGCAATGTTCAGGCGGTTCATGCCTCACTAGTCGCACAACTCCTACACACAAACATTTTCAATWCGACTGAAATCATGTTATCTCTTTTCAATAATTGATCATCAATCATAACATACACTCCGTATCTAGAACCTGAACTAGATCAAATACTAGTTTACCGAGTTAAGCTAACGTTCAGGACCTGTTACTTTTTTTTTCCCCACAACCTGAGGTAAGGTTTGAGGTTTCCAGCCATTTAACTCATCGTTAACCTATACCAGACTAATCACGGATTGATTGATGGATGACTTCCCGAAATAATCATTTTTTGTTCATGTTAGCCGACACTACTTATGAGACTAAGACTTTGATCGATTGATTGGTAAAAAACAAAATTAAAAGAGAAAAAGGCAAATATCAAAGCAAATACAGGCATACAACAGCAATCAAAAGTTGAAGAGACTGATGACGAATATCAATAATAAATTTATAATCAAACTCTACATAAGTAGAATTACAGCAATAATCGTAAAATTCGTCATATACAACAACGAGTAATACAATATAACAGGAAATTCAACACTGTATAAACCCAAATTCAAATTTTGAAGAAGCCCCAAATAATATTGTTTCTGTGACAAAGCGAGTGATTGTTAAAAAACCTAAATTTTAATTTAGAATTTCCACTTTTTTTAAGGAACCCTAATCTGATATTAAGCATACAACATATATTTATATATATAGTTTGCAGATAATTAAGTACCAAGATACGACTATCATGAGGAAAATTGAAAGGTAAGTGTAAAACAAAGTAAGGATGAAATCATAGATACCACTTGAATCATATGATACGTGTTTGCTGCGTTTTGGAGGAGGTGAAGGACTGCTTTCACTGCTTGATGACATTGCCGCCACTATCTCCGTTGAACAATTTCCCTTTTTTTTTCTAATGAATGAATTAATAATCTTTGTTCTTGCAACTAGGGGTGTTATTTCGGGTTATTTAGAAAAATTTACCTGCAATTATATGTATGAACAGCAAAATCAAGGTTCATTGCAATTACTCAAATTGTTATATAAAATTCCTGCAAGCCAAGAGAAAATAATAAGGCAACTGAAAATTGAAACGAGTGTCCAGAAGCGCACACACACACAAATAAGAAATTACGAAGCCAGATGAAGCACRGATCTAGTACTACAAAAACCAGAAGTAACAGATCTACAACAAGTCGCAAACAATTCAACAAAAACAACATCAAACTCAGCAAAAATCAAAGAATTCATACAAAGTAACGCACCTCAAAAGACCTTAAGATGCCCAGAAAATTCGACTCCAAAAAGCTCCCAAAACCCTAGAATTTTCGAACCAAAAACCCCCAAATTTTCGTGGTTTATGAACCCTAAACCCCATACTTTCGAAAATAAACCCAGATTTTGGGTTTAAATGAGAAATAAATGAAGTTGTGTGAGAAAAAGAGGGAAGAATTTGGTAAATTGTGAGGATTTGTGAGGAGAGAGATGAGAGATGGGGAAATAAGGGTTAGGAGAGATGGAAGGGGTGCGTGAGGAGAAGGAGAAAGAGACAGGTGTTTTAGGTGCGTGAGGGACTGAGGGTGAGTTGACGAGTAATTAAAGAGCTTTAATTCAGGAAAAAAATAAAAAAATGATTACCGACTGAAATATCGTCGTGTACCGACCGATTTGAAATTCGGTCGGTAATCCGACCGATATTCGGTCGTAATATTTTTTATTTTATATTTTTTATTTATTTCGTGCCAATGGAGGGAAAGCTTTGGTGGGAAAAATACATTGATTTACGGAAACATGGGTGTAATACCGACGAATTTAAAATCGGTCGTTAATACCGACCGTTTTTTTCGGTCGTAAATTACACCGCCGCAATCGGTCGGGTCGGTCGGTGTTTACAGACCGATTTTATTTCGTCGATATTTTCGGTCGCTTAGAGGCGAAATTCTAGTATCGAGGGTTTCACATATCCCCTTTTGATGAATGAAAATCAAGCAACTTATAATCAATTAATTTTCTATCGTATACATGATCAGATGTGTTAGCTTAAATTTTACCACTAGTCGGACAATATAAAGAAAATTAATTCTGAAATACTTTCTGATAATATTTAATCTAACCTATAATCACTTTGGCTGACATAATCGATTATCAACTTGCTGTTTCCTAAAGAATTTGCTACTTTTCTCCCACCTTTTGGCTTTTTCATGAATAAAGATATGACACGAAGCATTATTCTCATACACCACAATTTAGTGTTTGGCAGTACCTTCAGAATATAAATAAGTATGCAAATAATCATTCACAATATATTAAAGCTCAATATATATATATATATATATAATTTATATATATATATATATTTATATAATTATATATATATATATATATAATATATATTATATTATATATATATATATATATATATATATGATATATATAACATTAAAATGTTGAAGCCAGATAGTTCAAGCAATAGAAAATTTATTAAATACTCTGTTTCAATAAGCCTAGTAGCCACAAACAGAATCCAAAATATTTTCAGTTACAGACCAGGGGAATTTAATTGTTCAACGCGACGACATTGCGACCGATTTCGGTCGCCTAACGTGGTCTTATTTTTTTAGTCGCAGAAAAAAAAATTAGCGACCAACAAATCGGTCGCTAAACGTAGCGACTGATTTGCGACCGATTTTTGATTAAGAAAATGGCAAAGAATTGGAGGAATAGAGAATTAGCGACCGATTTTTCGGTCGCTAATAATTAGCGACGAAAAAGCGCGTGTAAATATTAGCGACCGAAAAAGCGGTCGTAATTCTCTTTAGCGATGAAAAATCGGTCGCTAATTCCTTTAGCCGACGAAAAAATCGGTCGCTATTCTCTTCTCCCCTCCAAAATAAATGGATAGAAATGGGTATCAGCAACTGATTTTTTCGTCGCTAAATAGGATTCCGTTATTTTTTAAAAAATTGCACGTGCCGTTTTTTCACCCATTTTTTTTTTCGTAAATTGTAATATAAAGTAAACTAAAATAATATTAACAAAAACAGAATATATAAAAATTAAGTTTTATTTAGAATATCAGCAATTGTAATACAATTCATGTTAATCAATATGTTCTAAAATTTTCATATACCAGATTTAATATGCACTAAAGAACCAATATACTCCAAAGCCCTTATGGTTTACATTGCATGTTAGCACATATGGCTGGATTCTTATCTTGTTGCTGAGAAGCACCAGATGACGTCAGTCTAATCCTGGTGTGGGTGCGGGGTGTGGTGACCTGGACTTTCGTCTCTCTTTCCTCTGAAACTGGTCCATTTGAAGGTTGGCTTCCTGGCTGGTTGGGCTTCATTATCTTCATCTAACAAATTTCCCCTTTCCTTGTAATGTATATCCAACCGCCAAGGTTCTTGGAACAACGAGGAAAATAAACTTTTTTGACTAAAATGAACATGCACTAGATACTTATCAAAACATTCCAATGCAGATGGAAAAAGAACACAAAAAAGGCTTAGAAAACAACTAGTAATAGCGAATTCTTAACATAGCCTTAGATGCATCTAATATTGCATGCTTGGCATTTTTTCAAAAGATTACATAACAAGCCTCACTGAAAATAATAAGCATAAAGATAAACCGCTCACATAATACAGAAGTGATCAACAATATAATAGATATTTTCCAATGTAGCATCTTCAGAGCAGAGATTATAGCGGTATTTCTTGCCAACTCATTATTTCATATAGCTGGTATCATTTGCCCATCATTTCTTCACATTTCCCAGTTTCTCGGTATTTATTAAGCATGAATTCAGTTTCTCCTGATACTCTAATTAAATGTTCTTCCACTTTCAGCACGGTCAAAGTTATCCAGTATATCATCAATATCAGCTTTGAACATCATATTGGTAAGTTGTTTTATGGACAAGGACTTAGAGAACTTAGGTATGACACTAATTGATGTGGTGTGCACACGAAACCGATATTTTTTTCCGATCAATTTTCGGAAACGATTTTTTTTTCAATGTACGGTCCGTCCGAATTATTGGCTTTCGGAATTTTGTTTCCGAATTTTCGATATCCGCATTTTCCGTCGGAAATCGGAATTCGGATCGAATTAAATTCTTAAATTATTGTTTTTTTTTTTCCGAGTGAATCAATGCTTTTGTTGAACTTTAATGTTATGATTTAGATTAAAAGTTCAAATATTTTACGCAGTTAATTGCTTGATATTAATACAAATTACTAATCTTAAATATAAAATATAATTTCTAATTACTTAATTGCATGCAACACTAATCACTATCAATAAAAATCATAAACTATATATTAAGGCTTTAAAAAGCCAATAATATGCAATGCAAGCTAGTAGAAATTTCATATCTCAACTCTATTGCCTAGAGGAGTGAGGGATGGGAGAAAATTAAAGTTCAAAGTCCAAATAGTTCAAAGTACAATATTCAACAACATTTAACATTACAATATAAAAGGGAAGGAAATAAATACAACCAATAAAGAAAGTGCAAAAAAATTACAACAAATCCAAAACCACTAAACATTCCAAGCCTCCAACTCCAAGGCATAATTCATCACATCCATTGTAGTCAATTGTTTCATCTATAATTTCGGGTGCCCATTGTTAATCCTCAGCCTACAAACATAATAAATCCAAGTTAACATTCTGTATTTAAATATAAAGTTAAACTTGAAAATAATAATAGCAAAGAAAACTAAATAAAGTAAATAACCTTCTTACCATTTCTTATCAACATCTCAAAGTTCTCTCAATCAACTATGGTGTTAAGTAGAAGAACGTCCAATCTTTTGCGCAAACCAAAGCTTCAACCATTTTCGGTCAATGAAGTTCGAAAGTCATCTAGCACACGACCCCCATACTAAAAGCGACTCCGATGCAACGACGGACACGGGTATGACAAGGACATCCTTAGCCATCTTGTTAAGTATAGGATATCTCTTTTGTTGATCTTTCCACCATGTTAAGATGTCAAAGTTAGAACTCTTAGGCTCTTTGCCATCATCTAGATATTTCTCTAACTCCGATTTGGTGTCACTAGTATCATCACAACCCGTGTCCCTTTGAAACTTTGATGTCATTATTGCCTCAAGGTCAATGTTTTTCGCTCCCCTCTAGTCACAACAAGAAAATCGATTTCGGCCGACCAAACGCACCGACCGATTTTTTTTTGGTCGGCAATACCGACTAATACCGACCGTTTGCAGTCGGTAATATTATACCGACCGAACAATCGGTCGGTAATACCATTTCGGTCGGTATTACCGACCGAAATGTAGTAGGTCGGTATTACCGACCGATGGTTCGGTCGGTAAACTCTCAGCCAAAGCTGAGAGGCTTATTTATCCGCCAAAAATACCGATCGAAAATTCGGTCGGTAAAATTTATTTATTTTTTAATAAAAAAACCGGCTAAATTCCCTCACGAGTATCAAGCATTCAACTTCATTTTTTTTTCAATTTCAAACACTCTTTCACTCAAACACTCTTTCACTCAAACCCTCCTCTCACTCACAACCGGCACCGGCGAACTTACACCGGCACCGGCGAACTTACACCGGCACCGACGACCTTTCGCTTTCTCTCTCTCACTCACTCGACGCCGCCGCACATTCTCTCTCACTCACTCGACGCCGTTGGTCGTTCTCTCTCTCCTCTCACGCCGATTTCTCTCTCCTTTTCTTTCTCTCTCGCTCCTCGCCGGCGACCCACCCAGTCTCGGAGCCACCTGCAGCCACCGCCGGGTTTGACTTTGGTATTTTTTTTTGTTTGTTTTTATTTTGTTTAATTATGTTGTATTAGTTAAATTTGTTATTTTTTAAATTTTTTTTGTTAATTTGTTTAATTTGACTTTGGTAATTTTTTTTTGTTTGTTTAATTTTGTTTATTTTGTTTAATTATGTTGTATTAGTTAAATTTATTTTATTTTGTTTAATTATGTTGTATGTTTTATTAGATAAATTTGTTTGTATTGAAGATGAGAATTATTTGGAGTGTAATTGCGCTCATTAGTGATTAAAGTACTTATGAGGTTTAGATGTTGATTTTGTGCTGAATTCGCGGCGGACGTTTGAAATTTCATGATTTGTGCAGTGATTTGAGATAGTGATCTTAAATGGATTAAATATTTTGTAATGTAAGTCAATTAAGTTACATTCCAAATAATTATGTATTAGTATGTATGATTTGAAGAAAATGGATTAATTATGTTGTATTAGTATGTATAATTTGAAGAAAATGAAGGAAAGGGTGTGATGGGGGTTCATTCTAAAATTTGAAACCGAAAAATGCCCTTGTATGTATAAGTATGTATAATTTGAAGAAAATGAAGAAAATTATGTTTAATTATGTTGTATAAGTATTTTGTTTAATTATGTTGTATAAGTATGTATGTTTAATTATGTTTATGATTNAATAAATATAAAAAAATTAAGTTTTATATTAGATATAAGCAAGTTGTAATACATTCATGATTAACTCAATATCGTTTCTAAAATTTTCATATACACAGATTTAAACTATGCACTAAGAACACAATATACCCAAAAGCTCCTTATGGTTTACATTTGCATGTTAGCCAATATGGGCGGATCTCCTTAATCTTGTTGGCTGAGAGGCACCAGATGGCACGTCATCTAATCCCTGGGTGTGGGTGCGGGTGTGTGACTGGGACTTTCGTCTCCTCTTCCTCTGAAATGGTCCATTTGAAGGTTGGCTTTCTGGCTGGTTTGGCTCATTATCTTCATCTACCAATTCTTCCTTGGTAACTGTATATGCCCAAGGTTCTTGACAACGAGGACAAATTAAACCTTTTTGACCTGAAAATGACATGCACTAGATACTTAATCAACAAATTCCAATTGCAGATGGAAAAAGAACACAAAAAGGCCTTAGAAAGACAACCTCAAGTAATTAGCAAGTTCTAACAAAGCCTTAGATGCATCTAAATAGCAATCTATGGCATTTTTCAAAACAGATTACATAACAAGCCTCACCTGAAAATAACTAAGCATAAACAGATTACAACCGCTCACATAATACAAATGTGATCAAACATAATAAATAGATATTTATCTCCAATGTAGCATGCATTACAGACCAGAGATATAGCTGGTATATCATTTGCACTCATATTTCATATAGCTGGTAAATCATTTGCACTCATACATTTCTTCCACATTTCCCAGTTTCTCTGGTATATCATTAAGCATGATTCCAGTTTCTCTGATATCACTTAAATGTTCTTCCACATTTTCCAGCAACGAGTCAAAGTTATCCAGTATATACATCAATATCAAGGACCTTGAACATTCAATATTGGCAGTTAATTTTTTATAGGCAGCACTTAGGAGTACAACTTAGTATGACACTATTGTATGCTAGGGCTGTGCAAAACCGGAAACCGGAATTTTTCCGATCCGAATTTTCGGAAACGATTTTTTTCATTACGGATCCGATCCGAATTATTCGGATTTCCGAATTATTCGGATTTCCGAATTTTCGGATATCCGGATTTTCCGGATCGGAAATCCGGATTTCCGGATCCGAATTAAATTCCTTAAATTCA
>SNQN01006549.1:0-19161 GCA_008642245.1 Bassia scoparia | reverse complement strand
CGAACAAGCAAATTCCGGAATCTAAACAACAATGAAATTTCCGACAATTCTCATTTGGCGGCGTGTGAACGATGCGTAGCTTTTCTCTCCTCCTCGACCAACGCATATCCATATATGCTTAGAACTCAATTAATAAAAATTGATTCATGTAAATGTACAAGTTTACCATATAATTTAAACACATGCCTTAATATTCTACCAAAAAAGCCAACCAAAACACCAATGTCAAACCGTATGTCAAAAAGTCTAAAGACCGAGGTCGTGTGCCTAATGCTACTTTGAACAATTCTGTTATGACTAATGCTACTCAAATCCCTAATTCTGCTATGACTCGGACTATTTCTAAACCACAAATTGACCTTTGTGACATTAATGATGAGCTCCTTTTTTGGGATACAGCGGTGGTTTGTTTTATTGTGGGTGCCGAACCGCCTCCTTTGGTGGTGGAGGGTTTCATTAAGCGTATTTGGGGTAAATTTGGTGTTGATGTGGYGGCTCCGATTGGTAATGGGGGTCATGTTGTTCGTTTTTTAGACTAAGGAGGGGTTGATCAAGYTCTTAAGGGTTTTTTTTCAGCTTTGATAGAAAACCTATGATTGTGAAGAAATGGCATCCTGATGATGGTGTCCTTGATACAACACTCAAATCTCTTCCTATTTGGGTGCAACTTCCTGAGCTCAATGTGAAATATTGGGGTGTTTCGTGCCTCACTAAATTGGTGGGTGGTATTGGCGCTTTGGTGAAGATGGATGAATATACCGCTTCGAAAAAATGGCTMAAATATGCTTGGATTTTGGTGGAGGTCCAAGTAGATCAGGATATGCCTGATTCTTTTGAATTTATTAATGAGCATGGGATTGTTGTCACACAAAAGATTCATTAAGAATGGAAACATGTGCTATGCTTAAAGTGTAAGAAGCTAGGACATGAGGAGGCTCATTGCCGATGGAAGCCCAAGCAAATGTGGAAGCCTAAGATGGTTGAGGCCAATGCACCTAATCCTCAGCCATTGGACTCTATGGATGGGGTTGATTCCCATGCTCCCAGGGATGCCTCTAAGGGGCCTGAGCAGCCACCCATCATTGATGTACACCCCCCTGGGTTTCAGCTAGTCTCTAAAGGGGGCAAATCTGCATCTAGGATGCATGCACCCACTCCTATCACCAATCAATTTTCAATTTTGGATGATCCTGCTTTACCTGGTTTTGGTTCTAGGGTAGCTTTGGCTTGCATGGGAGATACTTCTAGGGGGATGAAAACCCCCATCCCCCATGGATAACCTACTCATTTGGAACACTAGAGGGCTCAACAGGAGGGATAAGCAGATGCAGGTGAGACAGTTAGCACTCACAAATAATTTGAAACYGTTGTGTCTTCTAGAAACCAAGGTCAAGGCTCGAGATTTAGGGGCTTYGTACCTTAATATTTGTCCTGGATGGTGTATTACGAGCAATATTCCTTGGAATGGCAAGGGTAGAGTGGTCCTAGCTTGAGATCCCAAATGTTTTCAAGTRRATATTAGATTTTGCTCTGATCAATGTGTGCATTGTTATGTTGTGATTCCTCAGACTCAAAAAGGTTTTTTTTGCACTTTTGTGTATGCCCAAAATGCTAGGGAGGATAGGCTGCGGCTTTGGTATGATCTCATTTCCCTTGCTAGGGATATACAGGAGGCATGGCTTATTGGTGGGGATTTTAATACTTGTTTCTCTAATGAAGAGAGATCTGCTCCTATGGTGGACAAAMGAGGTATGAMTGAATTTAGGTCTTGTATGGCTGCTTTATCAATGGAGGATGTCAAGTTTTCTGGTAGATTTTATACGTGGACTAACAAGCAAGATGGGGATCGACGTTTGTTTACAAAGATTGATCGGGTTTTGGCCAATTCACACTAGACCCTTTTATTATACTGCAGAGGTCACTTCTTGGCAGAAGTACTTTTGATCACACTGGTTTGCTTAGATGCTATAAGAATGCCCAGTGTTTTGAGCTTTTCGTTTCTTTAACATGTGGACTCAACACCCCAGTTTTGCTCTATTGTTCAAAGTCACTGGGAAACTTGTATCTCGGACACTACGTTATGTTTCGAATTGTCAAAAGAGTGAGGACAATGAAGGGATGATCTCAGGTTCTTGAATGAATATGAGTTTGGTGATGTGTGGGAGCTGAGAAAATTGCCTATGCCACTTTATTGGAAATGTCAGGCTGCTTTGCAGCGGATAGATAGTTAGTTTTGAAACAATCAGGAAGTGTAGCTGCTCTTGTTTACAGGGAGGCTCATACAGCGCAGTCTTGCCTTTTTGAGACAAAAAGCTAACGATTGATAGTCTCTGTGATGACAATACTAAAGTCTTCCACATGCCTTTGAAACCAGGACAAGTAGGGACATAATATACTGTGCAACAGGCTTAATGGGTTTGGCTCACTGATCTACAGAAGTCGTGTGCAACTTTGTGTCCCATTTTTCTTCCTTCATGCAACGAAAGTGTTGGTGTCTCTCCTAATCCGGATGAAAATTACGGATCAAGGACCCCTTCTTTCTACCAGTATGCACCAACAACTTATACTCTGATTTTTTTGATGAGGAGATCAAACATGCTTTCTTGGTCTGTCTGTTGACAAAAGACTAGGCTTGTGGTTATGAAGTGGTTTTTCAAGTGCTTGGGTGTTATGGTGTTTGAGGTGATGATCAAACTGTGAGAGACTTTTTTCTCACTGGTAACTCTGAATCTGTTGGAGCTGCTTCTATTTTCTTTGGTCCAAAATGTGGTGTCTCAAAGGTGGACTGATTAAGGCCTATGCTTTGTTGCTCTAATGCCTCTAGAAGGTTATTTCTAAGCTTTCTTTAGCAGATTGAGACTGTTCTACCTTCTTGTCTCACAACCAGGGTGCTTTCATTGAGCGGTATGAGATATTTATTCATAATATTCTTGTATGCAGGATATCTAGTGAAACATTATGCAAGGCGAATACTTCTAAAGGGATGTTTGTTGGAAGGTTTGATCTTCCAAAAAAGCCTATGGACACCATAAGTGGATTTTTTTTTTTTTTTTTTTCCCCTTTTTGATTCTTAAGATCAGGTCTCCACTTTCCAGCTCATTTCAGAGATCATCATGGCTTGTGTTAAATTTGCTAGCTTACTCTTTGTTGATTAATGGTACTGTCAGGGTGTTCTTTCATTGCTATGGGGTTTGCGACAAGGTGACCCTCATCCTCCACTCCTTTTTTGTGATTTTATGAAGTATTTGGTCTCGACTTGCAATATGTGGGGAGAAAAAGCTTTTTAAGTTCCAGCCTAGATGCAAAACTTCAGTTGAAACACTTTGCTTTGCTATGACTAGCTTTTTCTGTAAAGGGGACAAACAGTATTCCGACTTCTTCTAAGGCTCTGAAACATTTTGAGAGGTTTCTGGTCTTCAGGCTTAATACTCAAAATAGAGTTGTATCATTCCAATATGGATAGTGCTACTGTGCATTGATTGGTGAAAGTTCAAGGTT
Organism: Bassia scoparia; assembly: GCA_008642245.1. NCBI lineage: Eukaryota > Viridiplantae > Streptophyta > Magnoliopsida > Caryophyllales > Amaranthaceae > Bassia > Bassia scoparia. The sequence goes on along the minus strand of SNQN01006549.1, from coordinate 15,663 downwards.
TTAAGCTTGGTATGGGCCTTTCAGATATTTGGGAGCCATTTGTAATAGAAGCCTCAGGACTTAAGATTGTGTCAAACTTCTCGAAAAGATGATGAAGGATCATTATGCAGAGCAGACATTTTCTTTTTGCGAGGCAGATCTAGTTGGTTAAGCTGTTCTAATTGAGTGTCTGCACATATTGGATTCAAATCTTCTGTACTTCCTACAGGTTTATTGCATCAAATTAATTCTGTTTTAAGAACTTTTTATGGCATGGGTTTATTACACCTCAAAACCATAGGTCATTATTGGGAGAATGTTGAAATCCAAGAAGCATAGGTGGTTAGGTGTAGGAGAAATGCGATTATGAACATCTGGCTATTGCTAAGCTAATTTGGCAAGATTGAGAAATAAGGGGACAAAAAAAACTTATGGGTTAATGGGTCCATGCGTGTTTATATTCACAGGTACACTGGTGGGAGTACAGGCCCTAAAGGCAATGCTAGATTGGATCTGGAGAGCTCTTTTAGGCTAAGGAGAACAATGATACTTAAGTATTAACTCAAGGTTGGGGCTGTTCATTGGGGGCAAGATTTAGTATTGCTACTAAGCTTACAAACCATGATGCTTGGTTCAGATATTCTATCCCACTTGGCCCTCCTCTTTTTGGTGCCGTTTTTCATTCCAAAGCATAGGTTTATCTCTGGTGGCTATGTTACACGAGACTCCAAGAAACAAAGGCTCAAGAGTATGGTGTTACTTGTGATGTTTATGCTATGTTTGTGTTTAGCGGGGAAACCCTGTCACTTATTCTTACTGTTCCTACAGTCACAGGTATTGAACTGATTTGAGTGCCTGGATGCCTTATATTTTAGGTTGTCCCAATTTGCTCCACTAGCTATAAGCTTTTGGAGGGCAACAGAGATTACACAAAGCTCAGGAGATTGTATTGTGCCATGACGCTTCTGATTTCTGTGTATCTTATCGATTGCAAGGAATGCGACCTCCTGGCACTCGGAAAGTTCCTAGTTGTCATACATGTCATTTTGTTAAAGCAGCATTTTAAGCTAGGAAGTGTTCTTTCTTGTAAATCATGTTTAGCCAAAATATCATGGCCTAGGATCAGTTGATTGGCTGGTAGCCTGTTCAGTGTTGTCTGCTTTCCTTGCGTAGGTAGGCTACCATGTAGGGTTGCTTATTCTCTGGGAAGAGCTTAGGCTGTAATGTCCTGGGCTGTGAAATACATCTTTTCTTTATTAACAAAAAAAAGATCAAACAGCCAACCGAAATGAGTAACACATTTTTTGAACTCTCACCCCAACTAGAATGGAACCCATCTCGGAGTTCAAAAGGTGAAAAACAGGGGAAAAGTTTACAAACAAACAATACTCTCTTTCTCCAGTTAGAATGAGATGGCCCTTGTTTGTTGTGGGATAGGCCACCATTCTTATCATACTGTAACAACCAAAAATAACTCCCCAAATATATAGCGCTGAGGAAAGATACAACATCTCGAAACATATTTGAATCCAGAAGTTGCGACAAAAAACAAACCCAATCCATTTGCACGAGTTGAATTAAGTTGAGTTTGAAATCATATGTCAAGAGCACAATAATAGGTAGAAGTATTATTTTTATTTATTTTAATTATTTTCTATTTTACTTTTTCTTTATTTTAGGATTTTTTTAGAACATCTTCCGTAGGTTATTTTCTAATTTCCACTTTTCATTCTTTTCATCTATTTTTCTAAGTTCGCCGGTATTTTAGATAATTTTTGATTTCGTTGATTTTTTTAATGATTTTTACAGTTTATAAAATTGTTTCAAAAATAAATGGATTCAGGTATTAATTCCCAATGAAAGATAAATAAAATAAAAAATTAAGCACAGATCGGTATCGTGGCAATCCACGTCAGCAAGAATCGTATATACGATCCTTATGTCCGTATATATGGTTGTGATGATCGTATATGGTCCTTAAAACCATATATATGGTCCCTGGACCGTATATACGGTTGTTATCCRTATGCTTGATTTCATATTTTATCTATCTTTTTCCAAAATGCCTATATATACATGCTCTCGGTGCTTAATCGAACATGAACTAAAAACATCATACGAAGGGAAATTCAAAGCTCTCAAAAATCTCTCTCCTAAATCATTCACAACATCCATGTTTCTCGAATCCGTCGCAACTTTCGAAGTCGTTTCTTTGCGAATCTAGGTACAAAATTTTGAGGCAATCCAATCTAACTCTCTCTCTTCTTTTGTTATTAATTTGATTAATATAATACTTTTCATTTGAATTTCAAACATGCTAATTCAATCGTTATCAATCGTTTTGCCTTATCGCAATTGTTTTAATCATAATTGTCAATGCTAGCAATCTMTTTTATTATGACAAGCGATTCAATTGGAAACATAGTTTGGATACACTAACCTTTATTTTCTTTTGTGATTGATAGCGAAGCAAGGTAAGTTTAATTCATATATTTGAGTTTTCTATTATTACTAATCATCGTCTCATAGGTAATTTGGCATTGTTTATGCATGAGACTTTTGGATTGCTTAAACAAGACCGAAAATTGTTGAATCACATTAAATTCAGATTAATCATGGACGAACGGATTTTAAGCACCTTATTAATTTAATTAATTTTAAGTGATCACAATAATTAGGCTAGGTAGTGATATTCTCATGATAGAAACTCAGTCTTTTAATAGATTGCTAATTTTAAAGCGCTTCCTAAGGATAAAATTGCTAAGTTGTTGTGTATTCAATGGATTTGATCAAATGTAATTACAATGAGACCGAGTAGAGGCTGCTACATGCCGGCCTATTGGGTCAAAGATTCTTTTTGTACCATGTCCCCGAACCCACGAACTGGCTACTTTATCAAATAGTGGGGCCATTGACTTGACACCAATGTTTCGGGCGTCCGTGCTTAACCTGAATAGGCACGGTGGCGAATCCCCACTTAACAACACTACCCCAACGCACTCACGTGCGGGATCTRTGGCTCAAGCCCAGAAAAAAAGTCTATGTAGGACAAGGCCCGATAAGGTTATACGCCTACACATGCCCTGCCGCCATCATAGGTTCCAAGGTGTAGGTGCGCCTAGAGTCCTATTTGTAACGGAGAGTGGTAGGAGGACCGTGAGGCTCCCAACCACCATAGTAGTTGGGAGGGAAATTATAGTATTGGTCGGTCAAACTATCCTTCTCTTTACCGACTGGGTCATAAGTGAATGTCGGGTCGCCTCTAAAGTCACATCCACCCATTTGTTGGTAATAAAAGGTTGGAACGACCCTAGATGCGGRAGCATTGGGATCCAACGTCCCCGATCCTTGCCAATAAGGATAAGATCCCTCCGTATGGGCAATGGATTGCCAATGTCGTCCTCCATCTCCGTGTTCCAATATGGGAGGGGTCTAAATTGGGCCGAAGAATTAGGATAAWTGAGATATGAGGGAATCCAATTCTCATCTACATCCCTCTGAATGTTGTAAAATTCAGAATAAGAGGGGGTGGCAAAGACTATTTCATGCGACCTAGCAAGTGCTTCCACATTTGTGAACATATTATTAAATTTTTCTAGAAAATCTTGTGGAAGCATAAATGCAATAAGGACTGAAGAAGAAAAAGAGTAACCATCCCGTCCATATTGGAGGTGTGGACGTTGCGTGGTTCAACGGTCTGGCGCAAACGTTGTCTTTACCGCTTTGGTTGATGTAGTATGTGATAACACATCAGCAAGTTGTCTGTGTTGCAGTAATTTTTCGCGGAGGTTGGACGGTGCAGGCGGTATAACGAGGTGCTTTGCGAAGCCCAAGTATAGGCGGAGGTTGTCCCGTCACATCATACACGGGACCTTGCGGTTTGGCACCCTCCCTCTTAAAAAGTACGCTCTTTGCTCCCACGGATTGCTCATATCAATAATCGATTTTCCAAGGAAAGTTTCGAAAAGTGAAGTCCGGACCGATAGCTGCGCTCACAAAATGTTCTGTCCTTGCTCAAATGTCCTTCCTCACATCCGATTGCACAACGAACTTCAATTGGACGCACTATCATGTTGGGCTCCGATTATATGAAACAGACAAAACCCTGCATAGTAGTCGATCTCTCAAGGATTTGAAAGCGAGTAAAGAAGATTATTCCGTGCCACATTAATGCCCCGTGGTACACCATGCAGCTCGATGGCGATAATATGAATGACTTTCGCGCATGATACACGCCCAATGGATCTCTCTAGTGAATCTTTGGGTTGAGAGAATTGGGGGCTTGGACCGCCCTCTAAAGTGCTATAAAGTCCGGGGACAGTCACTCTTCTCAAGATTCTTTCTTATGGGTAGAACAAGCCGCATGACGGTGGAAAGTTACCGAATCCCCGCATGGTGATGCTCGGAAAGCACGAAGTGTTTTAAAGAAGGGAGACAGCCTTCCAGAACATTAAATTCGTTGCTCAACATCTCATCCTCACTCCCTTAGTAGCCGTTCAATCCCATTATTTTGCAGGTCCTCCTGACTAATACCCAGAAAGCGTCTTCAACATCGGCAAGTAAGTCATTGCTCGTCACTTGCCCTATGCTGCACAACATCTACGCAGGGATAGGATTTCTGAGTGATAACTTCAAATTTGTGTACACATCTGCTTTTCAAAGTTAATTCCGCAATACACTCTGCCTATAAACGCTAGCTCAGTCGGGATGATATGTTTTATCAAGTGAGGTGTATTGAGCTATACAAAACTTTCACCCCGGGCAACATATTGTTATGGGACGACAACCAATGGATTAGAGAGATGAACTTACGTATCACCACGTGTTCCATGAACCGCTCAGTATGTCGTTATAGCGCCTCATATCGTTAAATTTCATTTCCTGCGCCCTCATTTGTGAAAGCTTGTGAGTAGAGAGAGAGTTCGAATAATGCCATCGATACTTATCTAGGAGCTCATAACCCTAGCCCCAAAGATCTATATTTCGACACAATTATGCCTACTCCAAACACGAAATCATCCTACACGTCCATTGTTGGACACACACGGAATGATATTGAAGTCTCTGTGGGGTTTGTGTATCTCTCTCTTTGAAACCTTCGTTTATTTGTTCCCCTAAACACCATATCGCATGTTGACCATCTAATGAGAGGTACCCAACAACAAAGGAGTAACCACACTGATAAAAGATAATACATATCCAGATTATATGTATTCTTGTTGACAAAATAATTCATATATCGTATATAAACATTTCACTCAGCAAAATTGCTCTAAATTATATGAGAGGTAACACACCGATATCATTACCTCTTCTATATTTATCACAAAACAGACAATCATTATTTTTTATATGAGAGAATTTATTAATATAAAATTAACTCAAGTTTGAAATTCTACTAATTATAATACTTAATATTAAAAGGCTACCTCTTCTGAATAGAGTTACATACATCTCAGAACTAAAATATAATTATACATATGCCAAAATTTTCAATTACAAGATAAATTCGTAAAGTTGCTCTAAAACAATTCTACTTGAAATAATGAATAGAATAACCATCCATTTCAAAACTCAAAGAAAGGTGCAGCGTCATTGATGTTGGCAACGTAAAGCCACGTGTCACGTTTTCATGGTCGTTTAGTAAATGGCCATATCGGTTTAAGCACAAAAAGTATTGTGATGTTCAAACGTGTCACGAGATAGTGGCAAAGGATCGAAAATTTCATCAAGAACTAGTCCAAGAATATACGTGACAAGGAAACAGCTAAACAGCAGAAAAGGTAAATACGAATGTCTTGAATAGGATAGACAAAGTCTGTTTTCGACAGCATCTCAATGCCATCAAGAAAGTAAGTGCAAATAGCCTAAAATACACATTAGTACGTACACTTATGTATTTGATTCAACAGACATTACATACATAAGTTCGGAGAGCAATTGTGAGTATAACTTAATAGTTCCACAAAAGTACAATTCATGTGTAGTGCTTTGCTTGCAATTTTTCCATTTTCCCTATTTTAGCTTAGATTGATTAGTGTCAATGTCCCAAATTAAGGTGAAACTTGAAAAATTATTGTCTTGACTATAAGAAAATCTCCTACGTAATAGCAAGTCATTATTCACTTCTCATCCTTAACTTTACTTAATGCACTAGGCATTTACGGAAAGGGTACATAATATCCGAAACGGATATTCGCCTTCTTGCAGGTGCTAAGGCGACGCGAGGAACCCGAAGTGCCAAGCCACTCTCTGAGTGTCCAAAAAGCCAACGAGCAACGCTCCTTCTTATAAGTGCAATGAAGGGACACTCCACCCATCCCCAACTTCCTGAAGCAGAGGAAAATATTGTAGGGCATACTGCCAAGCGAAACTTCCACAACATTTGGCGCCGTCTGTGGAGGCGATCAGATATGGCCCCTTCCAAAAATCACGAGTCTGAAACATCATAAACCAAACAAGAGGAAGACACTCCCCATCCCACGAGAATACAAGAAAGCAATCCACACGGGGATGAAAAATCATCCGATTAACTCGCGTAACTTTCCTCATTTAATATGGAGTGGAATGAAGAGTCCTACGCACTTAGTGAGGAAATCTTAGAGCTCATCACACACACAAAGACCTTGGATTGGAGAGATATCTACCAATAATAGTGCTATAATGCATAGGAGTATATATAGCGGGGTTACTGTGATGGATTGGAGTTGTGATTACATGTCCTTTATATATGTGAGCGCAATTTGTGTGAACAGGGTTGTCCTAAGACATCGGAGCACAACTTCAAGCACTATCGAAAAAGAGTAAATGCCAAGCTTGATATTGAATGATGGTCTATAGCTCTGAATAGAGAGAGGAGAAAGTCTAATAATGTGCTTTGTGTGTTCATATGTTGAAGGCTTTGACCTGCAACAAACACTAAATCGAGCCATGTAATTTGAGACCAAGATACCCTTATATAATCAGACTTGTTGAAGTGTACCCAAACATAAAGACAACAAGGTGGAAAGTTAAAACCTAGACCCCAAGCAGTAGGAAACGTTTAGTTAATTTAATAAGATCATGGAAGAATAGTGAGGAGACCCAGAATAGCTCCTAGTGTAAGAGAAGGAGAATAAGGAGTCGATGCAGCTGAGAGAGAAAATAAATTAATGGCGAAAGGCAAATAGGTTTCTATATAGGCTCGTCTCATTCTAATAGGCCAAGCGCAGACGAGAGAACGGCCAAATGTAAGGAATAAGGAATACAATATAGTAGCATTTAATCAATAAAAACAAATTGGGCTGGTGAGAATTGAATGAGGAAGGTCCAATCCATAGCTTCATGCATAAAGAGAAGGTGGTTCTCGAAGGTAGGCGGTTCGAGACACTCATCGAAAACGAAAGAATAGGCTCCGCCTAGCTTGTTTGAATTCCTTCAGATGCGGATAGCCAAGGACTAGTCACTCCAAGAGGAGAAAGAAGGAACAGCTGAGAACCAAGACCAAAAGGTTCTTGAGAGGTAAGGAAAGCTTGGAGACTGAAGTATCGAAGACGATTCTCGTGAGAGATCACACATACTTCTAACGGGAATCCACCCAACTATGTCACTAGATTAACAATCCAGCTTTCCAATCAGAAGCATGGAACACAACCATCGTTCGGTTTCTAAATACATCAACTGACACCTAGAACGAGTCCAATCTAAGCGAGACAGAGAGTTTTCGTCTTTGGGGTCCATGCTTGAAGTGGGGGTTATCTGAAGTCGAATAAGCGATATCTAACTGTATGATACTGCGGGTAATCAGTAAACTACTAAACAGATCACAAGACTATTCGACGGAGCGGTGCATGTGCAAGGACTCTGCTTCCGGCCTAATCTCTAGTAACTTAAGAGTCCCTGGCTCTGTCTTCGGACTTTTAGTTTATGTGGAGAGCAAATGGACCAGATAGCCCATGTTATAGGAAATACAAAATATATGGCCAATCACGATGCGTGATGATGGAACCACCGGAGACTCATCGAGAGTCATATTAGCGATGTGAGAAAACAATTGTACTCAATGCGTAGGCATACCAAGCGGATGAGCAATGTGGTGCAAATATCTATCCCAAGTTACCCTAAAGTTTAGATCAGGGTGGTCAGTGGTCCCAACAGGTTCATACGCGAGGTAGAGATTTTACTCAATAGTATAATATTGGAATAGTTTTGCTAGTAAGTACCGACCCTCAACCAAAGGTTCTTTGAGAATACAGGAATACGCTGTCCTTTGTTCATTTTTTCACAAGAGATGTCAGTCTACATGCCAAGAGCAGGAAAACGCAGGCTTATTAGCATTGCTCTATCTAAGAGGAGGTTTGAGATGAAAAATTACTTCACAAGCAGACGACACCTCATATTGAAAAAAGACTAGGACTATCTCACGTTAAATATGGTCGACCAAAAAAGCACAATAAACCTCTTCTATAATACTCCTTGAGTCTAGGCGGCGTCGAACGGTGAAACTAAGGAAGTGACCAACTTCTTTGCATGATCACATGGGATAGGAGAAATGTGGTTGAATCAGAATAAGATGATGGTGACAACCATGATAGCCATGATACGTAGAGTGAGGAAAATTTTGGAATGGCAACGCCCTCTACAGTTAGATGAGAAAGATGTGTTGACGTGATCGGAAAAGGAGCGTTGTAGAGTGAGGTGAGAAGCCACAACATCTAAGAATTAGTCTAGTATGTACTTAAAGTGTATAAGCTAACCCAGAACCGTAAACCCTAGAATAACTCCTGAATACCTTGAAAGGGACGAGGCGGACCCATGGTTGTGGAGAGATCGGAACGAAAGCACATAGTCCTTTCAAGTTCCAAAGTAAAAGTGCAATATGGGGTTCAAGAATTTGAACGTAAAAGATGAGGGGAACGCTTCGAAGCATGATTCACAAACTTAGAAACTGAGTCTGCGCCGTGAAGAAAGGCCAGACAAAATTAAGCGAGAGCGCAAAACTCCCATGCACAATCCGTCACAAGCAACCTAGGTCCCAACGAAATGGGGAATGACAAAATACAAAGAGAAGCAGAGATGCGATACTTCCAGAAGTAATATTGAGGAGGAGGGCGAATCCAGCCTCACAATACAGACAGAAGGGAATACAGCATAGAAGAAAAAAGAAGTAAAACACTTACATCCCTTACACCCACATGTAGAAAGTAGGCTTAACCAACGATCTTTTCAATGTGTACAGGTGAGTGTTAGCAAAGAGATAAATAGACATCTATCCGAAAGATCCCCCTCGATCCAAGACCGAGTAGACATCGAGATAAGTCTAAGTAATAACACCTCCACAAGACGTTGGTTAGCAGCGTGCCGTCACTGCTAAAACTGCATTCACTTACAATTACAGAACTCATGATCGTTTAGCATCTACATCAATGAAGAGGTATAGATAAAGCATCCTGATCAAACAGTATTACTGAAGAAAACACTCGGTGTATCATACTAAGGAAATTGTCTGCGCCACAAAGCGAACATATCCGGACTCGGCCAATACTAGTTCACGTGATTCAGGGGTTTTGCAACTGCCCAGAGGACCACTGTGAGGGTACAGCAAGGAAATATGTCAGCCAAACTGCCCCGGTGAATGGTTTGATAAATGATACACCATAACGCCAGAAGTGAGGTATTACCCGAAGTTCTCAATCTGCCAAGAGGAACAGGATGCGGAGGGAGGTAAGAGAGCCCCCAATGCAAGTATCCCCTCTCGTGTCTTAGATGAACATCGCGCACAAGCCAAAGCCGTTCGATAACATCAATGCAATCACTGGATATTTCGGCGATATATAGCTTGAGAATTCTCAAAAAAGTTGTTCCCAGCACCATATGCATGACATCATAGTCCCAAGATTTTAACCAAGCATTAATTTTGAAAAGTCGGGGATTCCGGACCGGACATTAGGGATATGTGTGTTGACTATGCGAATTCATCCTGTTTGCATGTACTCTTCCTCTCCGAATGGGAACAGAGAGACAAAAAGCACCGAGCATCGACATAAAAGAAAGACTAAGATTGATTTTTAGGAATCGGTTCGAGAGAACAGTCGCCTACCAACTGGTGATTCCTTGGTCGCCCAGAGCCCTAAAGCATCGAGTCAAGTCGTGGTTACATCATCATGTGATGAAGTTTTGTGTAATGACGCACAAGATGAGGGACAGATCTATGGTGATTCAGCAAAGTCACAGAGAGGTACCTCACACTGTCCGCCCACTTGCTAGGGCAAAGAGCGAAGCGATATGCCTCAGAGCGCGGTCACTACACCCGTAGCAATATGGAGGAGGTCATATAAAGAATGAGAAGGCGGGATAGAATTCAAATCTGATGGTGCACTGGACGCACCAAAAGACGACCATGGAGCAGGAATTTTGCCGATGCCTTGAATAGATAGACACAGAAATTTTACCCGCCTGCTTGGTCCCACCGATGGTATAAATCCATAACCGTCCTTAATATAGCACTCAATAGTACTATTGGCCGTAATCTGTTCAACTTGCGTGCAGCCCTGAACCTGTTGGCGTATACACTACCAGAACTAAGAACTATTTACCCCATGTCGCCATGCCTACCTGTAGACCACGTTCAATGGGGATATAAAACATGGAGAATATAAGTGTCTGTCCCAAAATGGAGTCATATTCGCCGGGCAGAACACCCACTGAATCAACTGTGCGTCTCAGAGCGTTTTGGTATTCGAATTACTAGGAAAGACCAATGCTGATAATGCAAAGCTAATAGGAAAATGAGTTGACGATTAGAGATTGTGTATTGGAATCCGCAAACGATCGTAGATGGAAATATTAGAGCATATTGATGACGAAGTTTGATTTTAGGGGAGAGATGCGATGTATCAAAAGGCATAAGGACGCTAAAAATCACGATTGCATCTTATCTGGTCCGAGAATTTATATAATCAGAAGTTGTATTCAAAATATGTAAGTGCAAGCATTTGCAAATGAACAACGTCATTCCCGAGATACGAGACTGTATTTCCAAGGATCATGGTCGCAATGTTCCTTGTTAGTAGTTTCATCCCATGAGCTCGGAAGGGTGAAAAAATCGTGTCCCGTATGTGTAGGAATTCTGGTGTAATTGAATATGGACTACTCTGTCGTTAACCGAAGACAGACAGATGGTGTACACGTATTTAGTAAAAAGATCTTAATTTTTGCTTGTGATTTTTTCGATTGATTTTCTTGTCAACAAATTTGGAATGTTCCTAAAATATACGCAGAAATACGCAGAATATACGCCGAAATAATTCAGACAATATAACCACCGGAAGAGAGCCAGAAGCATTCTAGAACAAGCTTCTAGATTGACCAATGCTATGGAGGAGCAACGCGCTCATGACATGAGTGCGTGTATCAAGGTAGAGAGTCACGAACGAAATAACACACGGAGGAAATCAAAACTTACTTTCGAAAGATGTTTGAAAAATAACAAACCGAAAGATTGAAACAAGACGATATTACGTCAAGTGATTTGAGAGCACGGTAGAGTAAAGGACATTCCCACAGCGGCGTATATAACTACGCCTTCCAAATCCGGAGCGAAAAGAAACATAGCTACTATCTATGATAACACAACAAATTTGCGCAAAACAAAATAAGCAAAGTAAAGTCAAGCCCATAATAAACAGAGCGGAAATTCAGCGATTAACGCAAGGAAGCACGTATATTAGCGCAGTATACAGCTAATGAAAATAATGTCGCTACGGGTTTGATCAAAACCTTGCCTCGTGCCATAATTATTAGAGTACTTCTCTTTGCGCTCGCGTCAGCTCCCGCGACATACCTTCATGGAGTGACGAACATAACTCTTCAACTACGAGTTCTGTACGTACTTCAGCATACTCTCTCTCTCGCTCTAAAACACCAAAACACAGTACTATTCTGTTGATGTTCAAGGAGTCAATCAGATTCTCTTGCACACGAAGAACAAGCGAAAAAGAGGTATGAATTCTAGAAGTTGCTTGACATAGCAATAATATCTCCTCAGTCGACTTCCTCTATAAGATATTGAGCGAGCCAGATGTATATGTATATTGTAATCTAATAGAATGAAAGCGAATGTAGACAAATCAACTATTAGATGTCTATTCGTAATTATTAGGATTTTTCTAACGTTTTCATCGGCGTTTTCGAGTAGTCGTTTTTTATCCTTATCTATCTCTCTAGTATACATTGAGATATGATGCGATATGTTAAAACATAAAAATCAATTCTTAGATGATATGGAACACAATTGCGCAGTCGTAAAATGATCCATATGCGGCATATGGCGAATTATCATGAGACTAAGCCAAGTCGAAACATATTCTTTGTTTTTCAACGCTCAGCGACTTCAAAAGGCAGCAAAGGATTTACGCACTTCAACAGTGTTCTCTAATAAAAACTAGCAATGCTTTTCTATAATGAAGAAGAAGTGTAGGAGTAAAGAAGTGAGATGTTGTGTCGACACATATTAATATTGGGTGAGGAGCATCTTGAGACTTGGTCCATATTAGACTCAAGTCCCAGACGTATTGCAATCGTGTGTGATGGTATGTTATATATCTATGGGCATAAAACATGTATCAAAGAATATCTTTTGCTAAACTATATACAGATCCGTAATACATGAATCACTTATATATGAGACAAGACTATTAAACTACTGGTACAATAACCTCGTGTTTAGGCATCTCTGGTAATCATTGATTTAGAAAGAAATGCGCTCAACTAATGTCTAGGTAGGTGATCCGCATCGGTTTGTGCACACAATCTAGTAACACCACTTATCATAGTAATACTGCTAGGTTAAACGCTCCCTAAAGGGTAAGGAACAGATAAGTTCTGTGTTGCTCAATAATCGTTTTAATGAAACAATGGAGACCCATGAATAGGATTGGGCCGCACCATGCGCGCAGGAATTGGGTCAGAGGCCTATTTCGTACCAGTCCCCCGCCGAACCCACGACGTTACTTGATTTGGACTGGCCCATTCGATTTGCACCCAACGTTTCGGGCGTCCGTGAATGACCTTTTCTAGGCACGGTGGCGATTCCGCCCTACTCGACAACAACCCCAACGCACGCACGTAGCGGGCATTCCGTGGCCAAGCCCACGCACAAGCACCTCCGAGTAGTACCGCGAACCGCGCGCTTGCCCGTATACGCTGAGGGCGCGCCCACGTCCTACAGATGGCGAACTTCACTGGGGATAATCACCGTTAGGCAGAAAGTTGATATATACTTGAAAGCTCCGTAATTCCCAATCATCACGTTTCTAAAGGATTAAGACATGTTTGCGATTGTAATGTTTCGAATAGAGGTCGGCACTGATTTAGAATTCTCTGAGTCATCAGATAATGGGACATGTTCTATGCTCGAGACTATGCATATATGGGAGAGCGAGGACCTACATGTGCTTGGTTACTCATGTGGTTTACTAGATGCGACAATGGTAAGCAGATATCGCATCCCGCCCAGGACTTGAAATTTCCTCTTGAAGAGGTATATTTGGCACATGTTCTGTGACAATGTCGTGTGCTATAGAGGGGTACTCCAATTTGCCAAGACAACTATATGAGCCTAAGGTATCGGTCCTAGACTCACAACCTAGGTCTCAGCTCAACCCTTATTAGGCTGACTACTCTCTGTAAACCTAATTAAGTGTTTCCACTGCGCGTGTGTGCTTTGACTATAATGTCTAGTATATGATGGCCTTGGAGTCCATGAGGGTAACGACAGTGGTCTAGGGATCCATTATATATAACTAATGCTGGTTCTCCATATAGTCCAGGGTCCTAACTTATAGTTCACATCATGATGCACAAATCCCACAATATGACTCCATTAGTGACTTGTACGTTTGACTTCGTCACAAGTGTCACAGTAACTGTAGATGTACAGTACCATACAGATTCGAGCAAGGACACTATGATCATCAAATCACTAATCAATCACGGATCCTCTTTCCGAGCCACTAGGTCTTGCCCCTTGACACAATTATGACAGACCGTAACATATGCACTCGATCTTTAAGATTCTTGACGAACCTTGACTACTAGCCGTAGACGGCAAACAGACTTGATAATATTTGAAGACGTGAATGCTGCTCATATAGATTCTGTCACAATTGAATTCGTTATGGAGAGATGAACACAAAGGTTGTTGGAGCGCGCCCTCATCGATTCGGACCCGGATTTTGGACAATAGTCAATGGGAGAATTTGAACAATAAAAAGAGGAGTCAACAACGACTAACCATCAACTACAACAATCATGCCACAATAGCTCGAGCCTCATAGGCATTGCGTACTCTTGGACCGACAATAGGACAGATGGTCTTATTGCATGCAACACATAATCCTTCATGTCACTTGCACCTTGGATGCTGCTCCGCTCCTTTCAAAAACAATAAATGAAAAAAAAAAAAAAAAAAAATCAAAATAAACAAAGTAAAACAAAAATCACGACAAACATATCAACAAGTAAAAGAAACGAAGAGGGCAACATAGAGACCATTACCGGGGATATCTTGTTCATGCGTGAGCAACAACACTAAGGAAACGAAGAGAAATAAGACGGACACCAAGTTGAGACGGATAATCTACTTAGTGAACCAACAAAACATCAGGGCAAATGGTTAAAAGGTGCAGAGCATAACGCACAAAGTGCGACAAATCCATCATCATATTCAATTCCTTGGCCCGAAATCTAACGCGCCATAAGCTAGCCACGCCAAGGCATCAAAGTGCACACAATCGCAGTTGTAATTGTCAGCTATTGTTGAGTAAAGGGTGCAACAGATCACCAATTAAGGGGGTGAAGTCGTCTCCAGAGCTTTGGCCGGCGCAAGGAATGAAATGCACCAACAAATAAGTAGGCTACAAATGTAGAGAGGCCCCTCGCAATCACACGGAGGGCACAAGTGTCTCGAAAACCATAAGCTGAGGCAAAAAATTCTGAGAATCAGACCATGTTCGAAATTTCAATGCCTCCTAAAAAGACCCGTGAATATGAAAATGCAGGGTAGATCCGCAATGGACCGTCAGGGAGACTGATCCAAAATTCTCTACTTCAGCCTAAAGTGGAAAGGCAATTTCCAAAATAAAGAGAAAAAATTGCCCATTAAGACCGGCATCCGAGTCATAGTTAATATGGCAGATAATCCAGATGGGCGCAATACATCACAGAGACTCAACCCAACTTTTCCACATTTAGGGTGTAGTTGTGGAAGCGGATCGACGCTGAAGTCATTACTCCAGTACTCCAAATCCATACAACTGACTAGAATTGGAAGACTCCCCTCAAAAAGCAGCTGTACGAGTGAATTGCTAAAGGAACATCTGCTATGCCACGGTAAGACCAATAAATATATTTAGAGCTTTGCAAAATTCCCCACGACATGCAATGAATGGTTTACTAATAATTATACCACCATGCCTTTTACTAAGGATTGTGCCTTTCACTACCAGACGAGGACGACTTGTAGTACTATTGTCGCGAAAAAACAAAAACATCGTGGATTAAAAACAAAAGAACAAGGATCTGATCAAGGCCTCCGATGGAGAGCTTTCAAAATGACGATTAAGGAAAAAACGATGGCTAGACCACTAGAAACAGGAGTACGGAAAGGCAAGATATGTCATAGTCAAAAGCGTCGGATGAACCCAC
>SNQN01006548.1:18126-28183 GCA_008642245.1 Bassia scoparia | reverse complement strand
GAATTTCTGTCACGACTTAAAGGTCATAAGAAATGACTATTCCAACAGTTTTGTACCCAAATACTAAGCATACAGCCTCCTACGAGCGTTTCGATGTTTTCTCGTTTTTTTTCTCTAACGGACTCAAAAGTCCACTGTATGGACTCATTCGGCCCCCAAATCTTTTCTTGGACCCATCATATTATCATATGAACCCATGGTAAACATTTCGGCAATTTTTTCGAAAATTGTCTGGAGACCTAATTTCAGTGATGTATAATCCACGTTTTTCAGCCAAGAAATGACATCTCGGCGACCTTGTCAAATTTGTCCGGAATTTGTCACGCTTTCCCGGTCATGAACGTAATTTKTCGAGTTCGTTGACAARTTTTAGAGTCGCTTACTTGCGGATTTATTTAGGTACGAATTCTGAGACAATTCAATCTAAATCTCTCTCTTCTTTTTATTGTTAATCTTGACTAACGTAATACTTTGAATTTTTTTAACATCAATAAAAAGTGTAGAAATCTACATGGTTTTAGATTATATTCATGTAAATATGTAGGTTTAATTGAATTGCTATTGGTTTTCAACATGTATATAACTCTCCTGTTGACCTTTTCCTTTATTCTTTTCATCATCACAATTATTATGATTATTATTGTCAATACTAACAATCTCTTTCATTTTGATAAGTGATTCAATTCATCCAAAATTGAACTTCATGTAACAAATACAATATTTGCATTTCTTTCTATCTATCCACAATATATAAATAACATAAACATTGTCACTGCTCTATATATCATGTACTCTTCAATTTGTGTGTTTTACCATTCTTTTAAGGACATTACATAGAAGGAGAATATATTTATGCAAACTACCTAGCTATGGAAGGTAAGATAATAAATTTTCATCCAACCTTTTTAAATTGATATTTAAATTAAAACATTGCCACTTAATTAAAAATTATAAATTAATTAAATTTTTTAACAAATTGTATCTATCATTATCATTATAATAAATATTTAACAAATTTTATTATAAAATAATCTTATAAAATAAATTTAATAAAATCGTGCATCGCACGGGAACTAAACTAGTTTCRATTATATAATAGAAATTATTTTATTGTTCTATTAATAAAGAATTGCCATTWATTAGRCATTTGTGATTAMCTTTAAGGCATAAATGCACAATAACTAAGCTGTCTGTTTGTCTCGATACTAGCAAACACAAACTTGCGAAAGATTGAAGAATTGACATGCATGTTAATTGCTTCCTCAACTCAAGCATTGAATTGAAGATTGACTTACTGATTAATGAGGTTAGATCGTGCATGATATGCTTATAATGCATTCTAGCGTGCACGAGTTCATTTTCTATAACTGGCATCAATATGACAATATCATTAACGAGCTAGTCTAGTACCATTTCAACTCATTGATTATTATTCTGCGACGTTGTGAGTTGTGACGTTGTACGTTCACAAACTATTGCTTATGCGTGATCCATATCTCGTTTGGAATAATCATTATTTCCCTAAATTCAATATTGATCTACTTAATAATTTTAATTTAATGTCTTTTCGTGTTTATTTTGTGTTCATATTCAATTATAAACGTGTCTGATACAGATCTGTCGGCATGTAAAATCATTTACACTAACCAATTTCTTTGACTAAAARTTTATTTGTATGAGTGCATAGTTCATTACTCATGCATTAGACATGGAGCTGAACTTTAATTCAATGGGTTATGTTTAGAGTGTAACCTAATAATTGGAATTATAAGATATTTATAGCTTGTGTGCATACGTGTCGTAAGTCTCTTTCTGCATCGATAATAATTAATGCTACGTATTTTGTACTTGGGGTGTCGGGCATCTGTTAGGGAGCACTCTCTGTAAGCCACTATAGTAGGGTTAATTCTATCGTTCTTGAGGGCCTTTACTCAAAAAATTAAATGATTTTTAACATTCTTCTTTTTTTTCAATGAAGGGAAACACTACGGGAGCATTCTGAAACTTTTAATTTAATTTGGGTTAATTTACAGTTTTAAAATTGTGCGTTAAAATAACTGGAATTAATTTTGAATAAATGTGTCATATTATAGATAGGGCTGACTTAGCAATGTCGCGATTATTCATTGCATATTTTGGGAAGTTGTTGACGTGGCGATTGCTATTAGCCATCACTTTGAGGCGGATCTGGATCTTCTTTAGATTGAGATTTGCACTTGAGTTCTGTCGGCTACTTAGGCGAGTTAGTCCGATGTCCTTGAACCGACTGAGTTCACATCTCCCGTTTGGTTTGGGAACGAAACACTGAATAATTTTTATGGTGTTTTATATTTTTCTTCATTAAAGGTTACAATATTTTGTTAGGTGCTTTTGTCGTTCATTGTTTGGGTCAGTTTTCGGTCAAGTCTTCGCAGAATCTTTTCTAGCTTTATAATGTCTTTTTTCCACTCTATTTGCTTTATGCCGGGCATAATGTTTATGCCTTTGTATTCTTATTTTGGGAATGAAATTAGTAGCTACCCGATATCATTTCACTGTGTTCTAATAACTATAGAAATGTGGTCGACATCTCTATGTAATGTTCCATAATCTCCAATTTTTTGCTAAACGTCTAATTTAGATTTGTTTATAGTTTAGTTCCATTTAAGGTGTTCTTTGACTATATTTTTTTTGCTGTGATAAATAGTATCAGTATTAAGAGTGAATTAGTTATATTGGTCTCTCAGATACGTTATGATTATCGGGGGTTCTGATTACTTCTCCATCATTTAGATCGAGCGTTTTCTGTCTGTTGGGACCTATGTATTGGTCAGCTTTTGGTACGTCCATGACCTTTTGGTACTATTAGAATGTGTGATTCCGTGGTTGTCACCTTATGACCTTTTAGCAGGAGAGGTTATTGTGGTACATGTATCAGAGTGTAATTTAAAGTAGATTGGATATGCTTCGCATCGCACTTCATAACAAGACGATTATAGTTTCCTTTTGATATTATATGATTGTTATGTAGTTGTTGTACTGGTCTTACTATCAATATATGGTCATTTCCGTGCTCGATTTCTTCATGATGGTTTCTACATGAATTATGACTTGGTTACGATCTGAAATCATTAATTATAGGTATCGGGTGTCAACTGGTTATTAGTTGTATAAAGGAAAAAAGATGGTTTATATATTAACTGTCGAATTTAATGTCACGCTTATTATTGTCTATTGTTTCATTAGAAAGGACAAAGGAGTATGAGGACTTTTTTGTTGATTGCACAAAGTAGTATGCCGCTCATCTTTGTAAGGTGTGGTTATCTTTTTTGTGACTATCTACCGTATATTTTTAGTATGTGCTGCATGTCAACTTATCTGATGTAGTTGGTTGTGACCTACATAATTTATTTGCTTGGATCTTAGCCCCACTGTCGCGGGGGCTCCAATGATGTGACTTTATATTTGTCTCGCCGTATTGGGCTCATTTTGCAAATAATGACTACGCTTACAACCCGCACTTTGCTTGTAGTAATCGAATATTTTCTAATCTTAAGAAGATGTGTTAACAATATCTTTTGAGTTTTCCGTGTATTTAGCCGTTGAAACGCGGATAACATATTACACAGTAATGATGTTTGGTGATTAAATATTATGGTCTGTTCAATTTTGTTGTAAATTATTATTTGAATTTTTAGTTGATATCATTTAATTAACTTTATTGTACTCATTTCTTTATTTCCTCTTTAGATATTGATCTACTTATAATTGTTATTTTATATGTCTTTTCGTGTTTATTTTGTGTTCATATTTAAATATAAGCGTGTTCTGATCACTGATATTTGTCATGTTAATATCATTACACTAGACCAATTGTCTTTGACTAAAGAGGTTGGGTGGTATTTGTGTTTACGTTCATTAAGGCGCGACATTGAAGAAGAGACAAAACTTTTAGGGTGATAATTTTGATTTCGTGTTCAATTACGTTACAGAATAGCAATGTTCAACAGCCGAGATTAGATGGTATGTAATACCCTTTGTTCAATATGAACAAAATCTTTATTTCCTCTATTCGATATGAGTCTACATATATTTGAATAAATTTTTCGTGTTTTTATTTTGTTATTCATATTTTGATTAATAGAAGTGTTTGATACTGATAATCTGTCATTTGTAATCTTCTTTATATCAACCATATTCTTTTGTACTAAGGTTGGGGGTATTTGTTTGTAGTTCATTAAGACGCAACATTGAAGAAGAGCACAAAAGTTTGTGGTGAATAATCTCTGTAATTTCGTGTTCAATTACGTTACAGATAGCAATGTTCAGACCGCCAGGAACTTATGGTATGTATTACCCTTTGTTCAATAATGAACTTCATTCTCAATCATTGTAGCTTCAAACGAAAGGAAACGAAAAGAACAATGTAAGCAATTAGATTCTTTTTTTAATAGGTAGAGATGTAGAATAAGATAATTGTTATTTTTTTTCAAAAAGGTGAGAATGTAATTGTGAGAATATGTTGGCCGTAAAGACAAAAATAAAGAGTGAGGGATAACTTCAAGTGGTTAAAACTTTTCTTTCGCTTTCAGGAGAATTGATTCCTATCCGAGCTTGTGGCTCTTTTATTCACCAAAAAAAAAAGACAAAAATACCTTAATGTTTGGATAACATCAAATGGAAGGAAAGAGAAGGGAAGGGAAAGGAAGTGAGAAAATTTCTCTTTGTTTGGTAATATGTTGGGAAGAGGGAAGGATCCATTTTCCCTCTCTCTTAATAAACGGCAATCCTTAAATTGGAGATATTTGGAGGGAATGAAGCTCATTATTTCCCTTCACTTTCGAATTCCATCCGCTTCCTCCTATTTGCACTCCTCTGCTCCTCATTTTTTCCTTCTAATTTGTTATTCAAATTAAACATAGTCTAAGTCCGTTAATATATAATTGATTTAAACAGAAAGTGGAAGTTACTCCCTCCGATTTTTAATATTCTGTGTAATTTTCTCATTTGGACGATTTTTAAAGTTTTGTGCATTGTGTTTTATTCCATTTTGAGACACACATACACTCTCATACTTTTTAACTACACATTCCCTTCCTTACCCCATTTTTCCATACTTCCCCATTTTACACACTCTCCCCTACTTTTTTATTCCACTCACATTATAATACACTATTCCTTATTTTTCCGCCCAAATAGGATAGTAAGTGCGTAGCCCATTAAAAATCGAATAGAGTAATATATATTAATATGGAGCGGGGTAATATATAGAACATGCTTTTATTAACCTATATAATTGTATTCAATTTAGAGTTCAACAAAAATCTCCGCATGATAGAACGAGAAGAGAAACGCCGCTATAGCTCGAAGGAATGCTAGCATTACTCTCATCACTTTCACTCATATTATATGAAGTTCCTAAAATTTTAATAGGTAAGAGTGTAAGATAAAATATTATCAGAGAAGTCCAAATAGTTAGTTTTCTTTAACCGTGGATTTTTACAGAAGCATTTAATTAAGCAGCTGAAGGTCTAACATACATTAGTCTGTTTGTCGATCTGGATAAAATACATGCTTTCTATAGTACACTACGAGTTCTTTCTTTCTTTTGCAGCAGATGCACTAGTATCATTAACGAGCTTGTGTAGTACCAAAAGATTGATCATTCTGTGACGTTATACATTACCAGTTTAGAACTCATACGATGCACCATATTTATCCCGAAGTATTATTATTTTTTATAGATTTTTGACATGACGATAATTAATAAATCTTACTATTTGTAATTTACTAAGAAAAATTTTAAAATTGCGATATATATATATATATATATATATATATAGAAAAGGATCTTATGAAAACCTATTGATTTGGTGAAAACTAAAAACCTGCAATCACATCCGTTCATCTTTAGAAATGAAATCACAACCATTGATCTGATTTGCCATAATATATCTTTTTACTCATACATCTCTAATCTCTCTCCTCCTCTCACCCCTTTCTCTCTCCTCTCCCCACCCTCTCTCCTCGCTCTCTCCTCTGCTGCACTTCACGTCAGCGCCACACCACCTCCATCCCCGTCGCCGTCCACTGCAACACCACCGTCCCGTCGTCGTATGTCCTCGCCCCAACTTTCAACCCTTCTCTCCTCCCCTTTTCCTTTCACTCACTACCATTGCACTTACTCTCGCACCGTCGCACACAGCTCGAACCACCAGCGTCGCCTATCCCCTGACCCCCTCGCACGGGCGCACGTCGTGTCAGGTTAGTTCGTTTGGGGTTGGGTTTAATTTAGGGTTTGTTCTTTTATGGCTGGGTTCGATTGAAACGGCGTTGATTAGGGTTTGTGCGGTGGTTGTTTCGGTTTCTGTTGGAATGGGGTTTGTACGTGGAGTTGTGGTTGTTGGGCGGTGTGCGGCTTGGGCTGGTTGCGATTGAGAGTGGTGGTGGTTCGAGTGGGTCAGTGTGGTGGTTCGTGGTGTTAGGTGCAGCGCAACAGCAGTGGTGGTTAGGGGTTGACATGGTGGTGGCAGGTTGGTGCGGCAGTGGTGTTGGGTGTGGGAGCGTACGGCGGTGGTGGTGTTGGTTGTGGTGGATGCGGTGGTAGTGTTAACAGTGAGTGATTGAGTGTGGGTTTGGGTGACGGAGGAGAGAGAAAATATCATTAATAAAAAAGGAATGAGATCTGAGAATTTTATTCCCTAATATGCTTTCTAGTTTGAATTTGTTAAGTAGTGACTTAAATTATAAAAAATGTATTACATGATAAAATGTCCTAAATAATTTATGAGCAACGTTTAACCAACAAAATGTCCTAAATTGAGTTACGCGATGAAATGTCCTGAGAAGTGCGACAAAAGTCCTAAATTATGATGCGCGAAATGTCGTGTTATATGAAAAAGTGATCTGAAGTGACTGGCTAAGATGTGTCACAAATGTCTAATCGCTAAAATGTCTCTAAATTGTATATGCAATAGTGTTGTCATAAATGACAAAAATTTCTAATTCTTAAAATGTCTAAATGTGTATGCTAATGTCCTAAATTATTGGAGTGTTTTAGTTCTCACCTTTAGTAAGGTTTTTGTGGATCACTTAACTAACTAACTAACTAATCTAACTATATATATTATATATATGATTTTATTATAAGTGTATATAGTAGAGAGAAGAGAGAGGAAGAGAGGAGAGAGGTCAGGAGTCAGTGAAAACCACATGTTATATTGGAGAAACGTGAAAACCAATATAAGTGGATACATTTAAGCGCAGTAAGGGGTACACACGACTTTCAGCTACTGATGATGTGGTGTAAGCAGTAACTCGCGTACTGCCTTTAACCTTAAATGTACCCAGATTTGAAATAAAGTATATACATAGATTATGTTACTAGATGGTCCATTGACTGAATATCCTGACTAGATAATGTACTCAGTGATTTAAATTTTTAGTTTTTCACCTAGTTTGTGTTTTCACATGTAGATTTATTGTAATTGGTACAGTACAACTTGTGTGTGTTTGTAAAATGTTGTGAGACTGTCAAAACAATTTACTGTACAAATAGTAACAGTGTAAGATAAAACTTGAAATTGTTTTTAGCAATATGTTTAGAAGAATGGTAAATTATAGTAAGCTGAAAAATGAGATACACATACACATCATGTTGGTTCGCAATGTTTATGTTATTTAGGAAGTATATAGGATTGATATAACGAAAAGATTAGAAGAACATTGTTTTTAATTCATAAGCAATATCCAAATTTCAAGACAAATCTTTGAAGGATTTGAAAGTTCTTTTTTTCTTTTGGCAGCAGATGCACTAGTATAATTAACTAGCTAGTGTAGTACCAAAAGATAGATTATTCTTTGACGTTATACATTATGATAACGTTGCTTATATGTGCATAATTCACCCTTGGTTAAGGACCTCAAGCTCCTTAACCAAGCTAAGGCTCGGGTTCAGTTTTAGGAATAAAAAAAATTCTAGTTGAGAATTATGCTACCTATTAAATTATCCATGCAAATTCTCATAGGACATCAGTGCACTCATCAAAGAAATGCAGTGGAAACTCATCGTAGTATTACAAAAAAAAATCCACCCTTGATTTCCAATAAAAAAGATGGCCATTAATTCACACTTTAACTGGTATTCTAGCTGTGACGTTGGCCTGAGTCACGCCCTTTTTCTGTAAATATTTTTATTTTGTCAAAATAGTCAAACAAGCTATGAAATTTCATACTTCGTATATGCAATGTATAAGAATCAATATAATAAAATTAGGGAAATTCTATATGGTAGCGTCGTTGTTTGATTTTTTTTTACGTGGTGGCAATTAAAATTTTCCTATTCTACACCGTAACCTTTTGATATTGTAAATTAGTCACCGTGGCCTCGAATTTTTATTTTTACACGCACACGGTGACAACTAATTAAGGCTAACTTAATTACCCAAACACCTCTAACAACCTAACCCACCCTACAAACCACCCCACCACCACTTATCTCTCCCCTCCTTAGCAGCCCCCCAACTACAGGCAGCCCCACCACCGCTGTTGCGTTCGTGGGGGTGGGGATAGTTCGACATGACTGTTGGGTTTGTGGGGTGGTTCGATGCAAACACTGGGTTGGTAGGGTGGTTCGAGTTTGCTGGCTAAGGTGGTGGGGGTGGTTGGCGAGTTGATGGAGTGGAAGGCTAGTGGTTGGTTGAGCTGAGGTTGGGTGGTGTTAGGGTGATCTTCGGTGGTGGTGGTGGTGGTGGGGTCTTCTGTTGGGAGATAAGGGAGGAGAGAGAAGACGATGGTGAATGGGTTAGATGGTTTAAAACTTTGGTGGACAGACTGGTCACCATGTGTAAAAATAAAACCTCGAGGCCACGGTATGTAATTTACAAAACCTCGGGCCACGTGTAGAATATGACAAATTTAATTAGTTGCTACCATGTAGAAAAAAATCAAACCACGATGGTACCACATAGAATTTTCCATAAAATTATGATTGTCAAAATAGTCAAGCAAGATCTAAAACTTCATTCAATAATATAGAAATTAACATGTATTATAGTACAATACATAAGTTTGAAACGTATATAATACTTATAAAAAAGAAAAATATATCAATTGATTCTTTGTGTGGTGATGATTATTAGGACTATACTTGGTAGAGAGGACCTCATGTTTGATCCCTTAGAATAACAATTAGGAGGGGACTCATACCTAATCACCAAAAATCGAGCTACAAATTGAATCCGGATTAGCCGAGTTGAAGTGGTGAATCGATGGATACAACAATAAAACAAATATTCTAATTTGGTTGTTGATTGATTGGTATTTTATTTATGCAATCAAATGTTGCACTACTTTTAAATTAATCAATCCACGTGACTCAAGTCAAAAGATGATACGAAGTTTATTTTTATCTGGATCAATTGAAGTGATTGATCGAGCCAAAATCAAAATATAATTTAATAAAGTTTGACTATGTGATCCAACCAAAAAATATACTATATGTTTTGCTTCCTCCATTTTTATCCTCACGTTGTTTTCCTCTTTTCGAAGTTGCAATATACTTGCACCATACATAACTCAATTTGAAATGTGGTCTCAACCTAAATTTATTTTCTTATCCATATGAAGATAATAAAATAATGTATTTTCCCCCTTGATTTTAATTTGTAATTCCATGCGATTAGATTTTTTTCTCTCTCCAACATATCATTATTGAATTGTTATTCTTGTGCATCTCTTCAATGGTGCATTAATAAAAAAAAATGGACATATTCATTAGTACGTATATTTTGACAATGAAAATTATAGATTAAAAATTATATAATTACAAATTATAAATAAAAAATGCTCCGACAATTAAACAATATGTTGAAAAAGATATACATTTAAGATAACAATCAAAGTTAGTTGAGTTGGTAAGGATGTTATTTGATAGAAAATTAAAGTGTTGGATTCGAATTTTTCTCTAGTTAACCATATTTTTAAATTGAATGACTTGAAATAGCTGATAAATTAGACGTTATAACATATTAATAAGCATCTCAAAATATTTAAAATAGAAAAAATGTACATCCTTTTC
>SNQN01006546.1:0-28312 GCA_008642245.1 Bassia scoparia | reverse complement strand
TCAAGTGACCATCTGAGTGAAAGCAGATTGCCATTTTCTTACACTCACATGTTTACCAGCCTGCAGAAAAAAACATTAACTTCATCAAATCATCAGCACATGTCAATTTCTGCTGAAGCATCAAATCCATTTTAAATCAACACATTCCCACAACAACAAATTCAAAAGTGATCATATTTCAAAGAGCATTCAACAAGCAATAATTGGATTAATTTTTGTTATAATCCAATTAGCATTAATATTAAATATGCATTATTACCACAACAAAGGACAGCAAGTGCAAAAAAAGAATTCACATTTTCAAAACATCAATTTACTCAAGTAAAGAGCAGTTTTTCATGTTTCTATGGTCTGCATACTACATGTTTCCAATATCCCATTTACAATAAAGTGAGCAACATAGATCCAAAATAGACTCAGAAGTTAACAACAAATCAATGCAGTAAATCATAAGCAGCATTCAACAAGCAAACACAGCACAATTTTATGCAACAGTACAATTGGCAAGATCATATATTTGAGCTCAAAGTAAATAACTCTAACATGAAATAAACAGCAATGTCAACTGCTAATAATTGGAAAATAACAACTGCTAATAAACAACAAACCTTGATCCTGAATTTGGTTTTTGGAGCATCTGTAATTTCAGGCCTGACTTCATAATATGAATTCTGCTGGTTGCCCAGGTCTCTCCACATCATCATGACCCAAATCAAATACCAAAATAAATAAAGGAAAAAATGAAACAAAAGATTGTTTTTATCAACCAAAATCAAATCTTTATTTCCTTATTGCTGTACACATCAAATCTTTATTTCCTATCTCTAAACAAAAATCAATCGTTTATATGTTTTTTTTTTTTTTTTTTTGCTGAAACCATTATATTACACCAAACAACCTGAACTTGGAAACCCCAAATTAAAATCACAAAATGAATCTTCTCAAATCCACAAAAAGGATAGAGAAATTAAGGGAACCCAGATCAGGAGTTAGGTGAATGGCAATTATTATTCTTTCTTTTTTTTTCTCAGTTTTTTTTTGTTTGTTTTTTTTTTTTTTTTTTGCACTATTATGCTAGAAAAAAGGGATTTTGATGCAAATTTAGGCTATTGAAATATCTAATAAAATGGTACTTAATTTTATGGGATTTTTGCTGTTTAGGATCATAAGGAATCGGAAGGATGTCCTCAACTAAATCACGTTCTCTCTCTTTCTTCTGTGACTTTTCTCTGTTTTAATGGTTATAATATTCATCATGGATATATTATTGACTTTTTTTGTTAATAATTTGTAATAGTTTTTTTGGTATTTGGTTTTTCAGAACAAGTCAATTTTGGGTTTTTAGTTTTAAGTTTTTAACGAGTAATTTCGACGAGGAAAGAAGAAATCTATTGACATTAGGATATTGAGACCCAATTGACTTATTTAGAAAGTAATTAATCTGTTTGAGTAATTTTGGGACATTTTGTACTCCTAAAAGACAAACAAATTGTTTGAGCTAGATTTATACATGACCATGCTGTCTAATTATAACATTCAATTGTATAGGTTGTATATGATTGACGTGCTAATTAGATAGCTACAAATATCGGGATGAATATCGATCCTAAAATCTCATAGAAACATGAGAGACTTGCTTACCTTATGACTTCAACTGGGAGGGCAGCGGGAAAGCTACTCCAAGTAAGTTGACTAGCTTACGCTAAAAACAATAAAACATAAGGAAAACTCTAGTCAACTAGGCTCTAATGGTGAGATGACGTGCTGATTTATGGCGCGTATAAAACTTCCTTTTACTATTGGACATGCTTATTATGTAATGTCGTGTTTGTCGTATACGGAGTACTTCAAACATCCTTGCCTTGGTCTTTAGTCTCTCAAAGCACCACCATGGTGGGTAACTCAAGTTTCCCATTATATTTAATTCTCTCTCTCTCTTTCCTTTTTTGACACAATATTTTCCACTAACTTGGGTCACTATCATAGATACCTTCCTTTTCTCACTTACATAATGAGCCTCCTCATGGACTTCATCCCTCTGTCTCTAATATTTTTCTTACCCCACTACATTATTTACTTCCTCCTCCGTCACATATCGCTGTAGCATGGAAAAATTTATCATGTGTTCACGTAATTTATTTTTAAGTCAATATAAATTATTGTTATTTATATTTGACGTCCATTAATTTAATTTATTTGATTAATTTGGTTGATAATAATTAACTCATTTTAGTTATTATTAGTTAAAAGCTTATTTAATTAATCAAGCCCTCATACGGGTCAAATCTAATTTAAATAAATCATCGTTATCCGCCCAAAGCCCAACCACATTATTGAAACTAAAGGGTCTTCTCTCTTATAATAGAGGGCTCATACATGAGTAAAGGATCCTTTCAAATGAAAGAAGAGAAGCAAAAGAAAAACTCAAAAATGTCAAAATTCTATCCAAATCTCTCTCTACAAATAGAAAACAGTACTACCAAATTGGGTTCGACTAATTAGAGAAGACTCAAAACATTCGAGTGAGGCCTTAAGTTTCGTCAGCCTCATTCAAATACCTTCAAACACAATTTGAGTAGACTACCAATTCTGTTACTTATGACGTTGCTTCGGGAGAAACTGAATATGGAGAAATCTTGGAGTGTCTTTTTAGCCGAAATATCGAGTCCACAAAGAAACAGCCACCACTAACTCTTCTACACCGTAGGACCTTAATGCGTGCAGATCTTCGAGCTCGGGAGATGGAGTGGTTTGCGCTCTCCGTTTTTCTTCGCCACATCTCATCTCTAAGTAGGGTCCTTCCACAGTTGTTGGGTTGCAAAATGAAGGATCTGATTGATTTACTGGGATTTGTAGCTCTTATTCCCCAACGTAACGCATCTAGTAAGTATAGCGTTTGGGTTCCTTTCCAGTAGTCGGTCGGTATTGGTGGCTTCCCAAAGGCCATCTTTGTCGGCTCTGGTTTGGTTGGCGATGGAATTGTCGGGAATAGTGTTGCGATATGGGGGGAATTTGGTTTGATTCCCTTGAACCTGCGTGGGTTTTCCTCTTGGAAGGAATTCATCCAGTAGGCACAAAGGCTTTGGCTGAGGTGAAATTTGAGTAGGGTTCCATTGAGCAGTTGACGAGTAGATCTGAAGAGGTGGTGTGAGAAGTCAAAACTCAAGGAAGGAGATGTTTTTCAAAAAAGTCACGTGATGTTACTAAAAGTCCTGTGAGTGTGGGAGCTTTAGTTCATCCAATCGCAAATTTCCTCTACGTGTTAGAAGGACAAGTTATCCCAGTTGTTGCTTGTGAGATCCCTCTTCAAAACTCTTAAGAAGGCGTCAGTATTGGAAAGCATCAACTACCACTTCTCACAACAACCTCTTCAAAATCTATCGTCAACTGCTTCAGAGTAGGGTCCTTTTCTCTCTGTTCTCCAAAATCTCCGTTGCACCTTAGGCGGTGGTGTGCACTTATTGTTTTTCTTCTCTTTTGCTTCCCTTTCTTTAGATTATTCCTTTTTTTGGTTCTTGGTCATAACCGGTTTCCAATTTTCTGTTGTGGCTCTGTTTTTGGAGGGTTGGTAAGGTTGGTTACTGACGCGGTTGCAGAGCAGTGATGGGTTGAGCCCAGTGTCTCTAAGTTACCACCCAACGAGATTAGGGGACATCTCCCTCCACGGTGCCCATAGAACGACAATTTTTGCAAAAATGGTGGTGGGTCTTGCCAAAGGAGGTCTTGTGTTTTAAGTGGCATCAAAGGGAAGACTTCAATCCTTCTTTCAAGATCATGAAGCACAAGCTCTTCACGTCAGGAATTTTGCTCTTTCCCCCATTCTTTGATCCTCTCTTTGAGAAATTTACCTAGCCTTGTTTCCCACTTTGGTAAAGAATCTTATTATGAACTCCAGTGGTAATTCTTGGTAGTTTCATTCAAATATGCACATAACCATAATAAGTTACCTATTCTTTCGTTTTACATTTTGTCGCTACACATCTAAAATTATGGACTCTTAAGCATTTTTAGGGAAGAAAAAGATAGAAATAATAAAGGAACTCATGTGAGAGGAGAGAGATAGATAGAGTTTGTTGCTTGTAAAGGAAGTGTGATAAATATTTGAACTTCCTTCATAGAAAGCGCATCGAGTAATTAAAACGAAGAAATAGTTACATTGTAATGAATATGTGAGAGGGAGATAGAGCCAAAATCATCACTAGTTACTCTTATATTGTTGGGTTTGGTGCCGACACTCATTAGGAGTTCAACAACATATTGCATAACGTAATTTTTTTTTTTTTTTATTTGACATAATTTCCCTTGTTTTTACTTTGTCTCACTAGATAATTGCTCGAGCAATGCTCGATTTGAATAAATTTATATGTATATAATTCTATACTCACAATATATCTTTATTTTCAAAATTCAATTATACTTAATTAAGGCTATAAAATTTTACAATTATATATTAATCAATGTTGTTAGAATAATCATTTCAAAGCACATTTAATATCTTATTATAACTAATAATTAGTCTGTTATATTTTTTATACTCATACAATGCATTACAAGGAAATTAAAATAAGGAGGGAAAAAAAGAGTGTGAGAAATTGTTTAGTTATAGAATATAGATAGTCGTATTTCATTCTCACATAATTGCATTAGTTTCTTAACTTTTAATGTGAACATGGCAAATATCACATAATTGCATTAGTGTTCTTAACTTTTATTTCATTCTTCCGTTTATTTTCCCTTTCAACTTTATTGTCTACTAGGGTAGGTTCACTTCAACTTAGTTGAGGAAGTGTTGTTGCTCAATTATACTTAGGATAAGAGGGTCTATGTCTCTCACAAATATCTATGCTTTAAAGAATGACATCTATGTTTTTATAATGGTTCCAGGTGCATAAGAAAATGAGTATATATTGATTACAATAGATAAAAAAAAAATTTATGGGTGCGTGAGACCTATAATTTCAAAAAAATTAAAAAAAAACACTTGATACCAGTTATATTTACACATCAATGTGGGCCGCTATACTGGTTAAACTTATATAAAGTATTAGAATTTTAAGCAACGCGATGCGTGCATAGGTATATTTCCACCTCACATATAAGCATTTTGAGCATGTGATGACGGATCAGTATATATTACATGTATTTGTGTCAACATGATATACATTGTTAATCATCATAATATAGCATCAAAAAATAACTTTTGAAATTAGGAAAAATTTGTCAACAACTACCCACTTTTGTCCAACTTTGAAAACACATCCACTTTTTTTTTTTAAAAAAAAAAAAAACAACTACCCACTTTTTTCAAATGTTTGTGAACCACGACCACTTAACGGTTTTTCACTATCACCATTAACTCTCGTCCCTCCACCACCACGAACCACCCTCCCTGCTCATCGCTGCCCGCTACGACCGATCCACTACGTCCATCGGAGCACCCCACCAGCACCCGCAGCACAGGGAAGCAGCCCACGACCACACAACAACCTCTAAAACCACCCCTTAACAGCCACAACCCGACGAAAATCACCAAACAGTCGCCAACTTAAAATGCAATTTTCAGCCTTCCCACCCATATTTGTGACATGGTTTCTTCATGAAAGTTTGTAGATCTAGAAAAATACATGAAATAGGCTCAAGAATTACTCAATTTGGAGTTGTATTCAAGGTAGTTATGCCTTGGGAATTTCACAAAATTAGGGGTTTCGAAATGGGGGTTTTCGAATTGGGGATTTGATTGCAAATTGGGTAATTGGTTGCGAATTGGAGATTTCAAATAGGAGATTCTTGCTTGGGTTGCGAAATTGATTCAATTTGATTGGGGATTTTGAGGGTTGTGAATTCTAGGGTTTCAATAGTTGTTTTGGGGATTAAAGTGGAAATTGGGTGTTGGGGGCTGCGAGGGGGAGGGGAGGGGGCCTGCTGTTTGGGCTCGTGGTGTCGGGGGCCTGCGAGGGGGAGGGGAGGGGGCCTGCGTTTGGGCTCGTGGTGTTGGGGGGCTGCGAGGGGGAGGGGGAGGGGTGCTGCAGGGAGGGAGAAGGGAAGGGGTGCTGCATGGGGGCGGTGGCAGTACGTAGGGCAGTGAACGGAGTGGGCAGACTGGTGGTGGAGGGTGGGCAGAAGGGTGGAAGCGGTGACGGGAGGTGCCGGGATGGTGTTGGAAGGAAGAGAGTGAACGGTGTTAACTTAAAACCGTAATGGTCGTGGTTCACAAACTTTTGATAAAAGTGGGTAGTTGTCTTAAAAAAAATGGCAGTTGTTTTTCCAAAGTTTGGCAAAAGTGGGTAGTTGTTGACAATTTTCCTTGAAATTACTCTGACTTAATGAAGATATTACTTCATCACAAATTAAATGACTGAACGAACATAATTGTTTTATCACCTATGAATTTTATGGTTGTCGAAAAAAGTTAGTAACAAAATAAATGAACTTGATCACTGACAAAATGAAAATTCAGTATAAAAATGATTCAATGAGCAACAATTTGAAAATTCTAAATGAAATCATAGATTAAAGGGAGTTGTTATTCAACTACTACTACACTATAACGTATATTTTACATACATGGTTCATCATTACATTAAGATTAATATCTACTGACCGAAAGTATAAGTAAAACTCTTGGGCGGATACATCGCGGGGTGAGTTTAATAAGAATAATTCTTGTAATTCTTATTGCTGTCTTTGCATGAATTTGTATCGCTAAAGATTTGTAGTGCTGCTTTCGAACAAACCCAACAAAAACAAAAACAGAAAAAACTATCTCTAGGTCATTGCTTTACGCCTATACCTGGAAAGTTACCATTATTGTTGCTTTGTTGCTCTGTTGCAACTTAATAAGATACCTACTAATCTAATCTAATCTAATCTAATCTAATCTAATCTAATCTAATCTAATCTAATCTAATCTAATCTAATCTAATCTAATCTAATTGTGGTAAACTAATCAGCCTTAGTGTGATGCGATGGCTACCTGGATCCATACTATGTCTGTTTCCTTGCTAAGTTCGGACTGTCATTCATTATCAGGCATTGATGAACTAATATGATAAGGAGACATTGAAACCTAAAGCATCGTTTCATTTCCCATTTCTTTTCTATTGATTTGTTTATTTTTGGAAGCAATTATGTAAAGTAGTGCATCTTATGTGAATACTCCTGCTTGCTTATTAGGGGGTTCATCCTTCAATTAGAGGAGAAGTTTGGGAGTTCCTACTTGGATGTTATGATCCAAAGAGTACATTCGACGAACGATCACAAATACGYCAAAGAAGAAGGTAATCTACATACCCATGTCTTTGAAGTCAGTTCTACAAATCTCAATTTACATATTATTGTTTCCTACAATAAAGTAGGAACTAGAAAGGTGGCTGGAGCAAGTCGTTAATCCTTGGAAAGTCAAAGTTTTGACAATCTTATGCTGATCATTAGATTTACTGCTTAATCATCAGCCATTGGTGTGCATATGCAGGGTGCAGTATGCTCAGTGGAAAGAAGAGTGTCGTCAGATGTTTCCCCTCATTGGGAGTGGCAGAATAATAACAGCCCCCATTATCAATGGACGTGGTGAGCCTATTCAAGATCCATTAGTACTCTTAGAAGCAAATCAAGGAGATCTTTCTGGTACCGGGACTGTTTCTGATAGTACAGCTGTTTCCAGCAGTTCGGAAACTGATAATGCAACGAAGAACAATAGCCCCATGTCCAAGAAAGAGATTCAATGGAAGCTTACTCTACATCAAATTGGTTGGTGTTAAATCATTTAAACTGATCTATTAGTTATTTTTCAGTTTCTTTTTGGGTCTAACTGTCYGTCCCTGGAAATCCAAGGTTTCTACCATTTCAATCTTACATCAGAAAGTTCTTCTAASTACCAATAGGKATTAAGTGATATCTGTGTGAAGACTTCTGTTGGATTATTTTGTTCTGGAATCCCTTCTCTATCAGTGTACCATTCACAATMTTGATATATTGTCTCCAAACTTCTGAACARTTCCAACTTCCCCTGAAAGAATTTGCATAGTAWTCTTGGATGATTTTTTTCCCAGTTTTTCTTAACTTGTTGACATTTTTGCAAGAAGTTAATTTCTGTYCATGTCATAATTTCTGGGCGATTTGTTATGTTAGGTCTTGATGTAAGGCGCACTGACAGAGCTCTTGTCTTCTATGAGAAGCAAGAAAATCTCGGTAAACTTTGGGACGTATTATCTGTTTATTCCTGGATTGATGGAGATGTAGGGTACTGCCAAGGTCAGTTATCATCTTACTCCCTTATTAAGTTGAAAATTAATTTTTTTAAACTTTCATTATTTTTTGTTTATACTGCTGGCAAACAACGTGGTTTGGTCTCAAGCATTAGTGGAGATTCATAATGTTCATGAGGGATGCGAATCGCTTAAGCTGATAAGAGAGAAAAGATCTTGTGATGATGAATGATCTGAAAGAAGAAATGATAGGATTGATGTGGAGCTATTGAACTTTCTATGTTTGTTGAATGAGCATCACCTTGGATTATAGATTCATTATACTTAAAGGAGTTGTTTCTTGTTGCCCCTTGCTTTATATAGCAGATTGAGGCTTTGACACAATAGTTGATGTCTATGGCTCTGCAAACAGTGATAATCTTTGGCATTAGTCCTTCGAAAATATACTGTACCTAATGCACTCCTTATATAGGCAAATCACTTAGATGTACTGTTTGTTGGTTGGCGTTTAATTGTACATATACGTCTGAGAATGAGTTTGACTATAATACTTGTAGAGAAGGAGGAGATAGAGAGAGCAAGGAGAGATAGGAGGAATGGGTGGGATGGGGGTAGTGGAAGTGAACATGTTGGCGAAATTCGATTAAACTCCTTATCTTCTAATGGGAAAACCGGTGTCACTACAACAGTTATTTAACCGATACCTGTCCTTGGTCAAGGACATACTGCTAAAAAAACTAAAATGAGCCTGTCTTTAGATGGTGTTCTGAATGATGTTTGTTTGAAGTGCAGGAATGGATGATCTTTGCTCCCCATGATAATTCTCCTTGACAACGAAGCTGATGCATTTTGTGTGCTTTGAACGCCTTATGCGCAGATTGTAATTTTCTTCTTCTTCTTCTGCTGCTGCTGTCTAGAACTTGAATTATTTTATTTTTCCAAATTCTGAATCTTGATTGATACAACAAACATTTTCACCAGCAATCTAATGCCCTAAGGGTTATTGAGTTGGATCTCGATTTACCTTCTTAGACTTGTCCATTCTTCTTTTTGCTTCATTTCAAAATTGTTGCAAATGTAACTGTATAATATCTGGTGCACTTGCTAGAAAAGTTCTGTTGTTTGTAATTTTAAAGCGAGGAAATTTAGATCCACTGGCAGATCTGTTGGTGTTGAAGCGCAACTTGTTAACCTAAGCAACGATTACTCAAGTTGTTGATCCCAACTTCATCAGCATTTAGGTATGAAGCCAACACCCTTATCTTAATCAGCTTGTTTTTTTTTTTTTTTTTGTTTGTTAGTCTATTATATTCACTTTAGTCCTTTTCTCTCTTGCGTAGAGTAATCCCTCGTGTTTCCTTTTACACCTGTTTGGTAGGGAGGAAATGGGGGAAAGGAAGGAAGGGAAGAAAATATAACACTTTCTGGTATTTGGTAAAAAAAATACATGGGAAAGAAAGGAAGCGAGGAATTGACCGTAGAGTTCTTTCTTTCCTTTCCTCCCAAAATTGGGGGAATTTGGAGGAAAGAGAACTTAATTTCATTTCATTCCTTCCCATATTAATGTCTAATCCAAAATGAATTCCGTTTTACTTCCTCCATTTGAACCAAACATGGGAAATAAACTTAATTCCTTCCCTTCCTTTCTTTTCTCTTCCTTCTCTTCTTCGCTTTACTAATGAGTTGAACCAGACAAGCTGTTAATTCAGCCCAGTTCAGCTTTTATCGTTTGCCAACTCACAATTCGCTTCTTACGATACTTCAATTATGAATTTGTAAAAATTATAAAAATTTGATATCCTTTAAGTATTCATCAAAATAGATCAAACAAGACCAACATATGAATAGTGTCAAGAMTTCAAAYGCATACAACTTAAAGAAACAGAGGGTGTATTTGATTTGATACTATTTTACTGGACAAACTCACAAAGCCCTGATACCATTATTTTGCAGCTTACTAACTTGTTATCTGATCTCAAACGTAATTTAAGATATCATACCATCCCTTTTCCCATTTCAATTGCTTTGATGATATTTCCTGTTTGTAGAGTCAGGGATTGARGATGAACTCATTTTCGTTTATGTTTTGGAGAACAGAGACACTTGGTGGAGGTGACTATCTTTTTGCCATTCGAATGCTAATGGTTTTGTTTCGCCGAGAATTTTCTTTTGGGGATTCTCTCTACCTTTGGGAGGTATGACTGGAGTATTGTATTATTTTCTTACTTTCTTCCTGTTCTGAGATTRTTTGGGTTAAGTCGAATTGTAACCAAACACTTAAAGTCTACTTACAACGAGTTAAAAAAGGCCTTAAAATGAAAGTGAACTTGATCTTTTATATGATATATTTCACATGACTTTTACACTATCCATATGTATGATCAACTTTCGTGAATTATGCATAAGAAAAACCATGGTTTATTGGGATTCAATTTGCTTAGTCTTATTGTTTGCATTAATTTTAATTTTTTTGAAACGTTTACTGGTACGTAGGATTGGCTTTTTAGATGTTCATGAGCAAACGTAAAAATCCATTTGTTGCATTGTTAAGAAACCGTTTATACTTCTTTTTTAATACTTTGTACTCTTTCTCTAAAAAATAAGGATGTTTACCCTTTTGTGGGATGAGTAAGAATGATCCATATAGATTTTGGAAGTGTTTTCTGTTTTGAAACAAAAAGACCTTTTGTTTCATTGTCTGCCTCTTATCATTATTAATATAGTAACAGCTCTATTCAAACTCGATCTTTTGTGTTTGAATCTGGTACGCAGATGATGTGGGCCTTAGAATATGACCCTGAACTTTTCTTGGTGTACGAGGAGCCTGATTCCTCTAATGGAAATGCTGATGGAACCAAAGGAAAACCAAAGTCTATACGCCATTATGGAAAGTACGAAAGAGAAATTTTGAAGAGTGGTTCAAAGGAAGATGACCCCCTTCCCATTTCTGTCTTTCTTGTTGCCAGTGTTTTGAAAGAGAAGGGCCCAAAACTATTGAAAGAAGCTCGTGGTCTCGATGACGTTGTAAAGGTTTGTATTCTGCTATGACTAACAGATCATGGTACTAGAGGTTAAATTTAATTGGCTGAGAATAACTTAGACTTGTGAAGTATATTAATCCAAGTATAACAACAACCATATTAGAATTAGTGTAAATGACTAATGCAATGCAAAAAGTAATTATGTAACGATTTCACTATTGTGTGTCTTTTCGATTGT
Organism: Bassia scoparia; assembly: GCA_008642245.1. Taxonomy (NCBI): domain Eukaryota; kingdom Viridiplantae; phylum Streptophyta; class Magnoliopsida; order Caryophyllales; family Amaranthaceae; genus Bassia; species Bassia scoparia. The sequence continues at coordinate 16,889 of SNQN01006546.1, read as the reverse complement.
TCTTCATACTGACCTTTTTTCATTTATCATTTATCAGATTTTAAATGACATAGCTGGAGATCTTGATGCGAAGAAAGCTTGTGCCAATGCAATGAAGCTACATAAAAAGTATTTAAAACAGGTAGGTAAACTTCTTTCCTTTTCCTTGAAAAGTTGCTCAATTAGATGACTATGTTCSTTACTAAATGGAGATAACTGTAAAATGGATACAAATTATCCTTGTTAGACATTGTTAGGCGTTAGGCCACCGGTCAAGTTTAACGGAAGATCTTGAGGTTGGAGCTACTTTAGATATTGTAAAATTAAGGACTATCTTCTTTCCTCAAGTCCTTGTTCCCAAAATTAAGGACTACGTTAGATATTGGAAAATTACTTCCAATAATGTGAACCTTGAGTCGTCCATTGCCACAAACTGGGCYTTCACTATAGAACAGCACTATATTGCCCGCTTTCACAGCAAAAATGACTGTCAATAGAGTCAMAAGATTTTCACAAAGTTTTCTGTTGTAGTAGAGAATTGTAATATTGCYCTGTGTTGAATTTTTTGGAAGTGTCCACTTGAGTCGATTCTTCTAAATGAACCAAGTTTTAGGTTATGAAAGGTACTATCCCTGAAAGATAAATATGGCTATGTTGGTTAGACATTAGGATGAGACAATTCTCGTCAAACGTTGCGTTGATTGTAGCAAAGACAACATTTAACAGCAGAACTTCACAGCTCGTGCTTATATGTTTAAGTTCACATCCTCGTTAATTCGTTAGTAAATCAAAAGTCATACTTCATGGGTGCAAATTATCCGAAGTATCATCACACCCGAAAGACATCATCTTAGCAAATGCTTAATGTATCCTAGAATTCTAATTCGTATTTATTCTAAAAGCTGAATTTCCGTTGAAAATGTATTCATGCAAGCTTGTTTGTATCATTTTCAGGCAAAGAAACGTAGTACTAAGTGCGCGCTTATTCTTGTAACGGTCAAAATAACACATAAACACGGTTCATATTTTTGGACGAGTGAGGCAAATATCACGATATGTAGAAATACGTTGGCTATATTAGCATTAATCTGCTATATTCTCTAAGGATTGATCTTGTTGTACATCTATAACAAATTTGTACGAGTCTTTCAATGTTAACAAATACTCTACCCACTCCTTGTGGTGGTACACTGACGTAAGAGCTCCGTAACTATATTTACTGATCTGGTTTGGGGCGCACTACTATGCCAGCTAAAGTTGAAGATCATAATTATCGAAGCTAACTAATAAGAAGCATTAACAGAAAAAGACTAACTTGTAACAATTAAAAATTGCAAAGCTACAAGCTCACCATTGTGGGAATTGAGCTGTCTACTTGACTTGGCTGTACTCAAACAATAATGTACTATGTTCTAATTATTTTGCTTTTTTTGTTTTAACATTAGACATCCATAGTGTCGGTTTATCAACAAATCCTAGAACAAAATCTGTACCATGTCAGGCTAATTACGTTAATTTCACCAAGTCGGTTTTCACAGGCCGAGTAATCGTAATAAAGATATATAGCATTCATTTAAATCTATTTTCGCAAAATAAGATTATGTCATACCATTTAGGAACTACTAGGATCGTGAATTTTGACATACATATGCTTAGAGGAACCCAAAATACCTAATATGCTTCGGTATGGAAAGTATATTACAATATAACCGTCCACGTGTGGAGATGTTTCATGAAAATCAATTAAAATCGCCAATGACACTAGCGAATGTCAGTAAAAGCTATCATTAGTAGCGCTATGTATACCAAAACAGAGCATAAACATGCAAAACAGAGCAAAATAACAAACCTAAAACTGAAATTATTTGATTTTAAAAACTCTAAAACTGAAATTAACATAATTCTACAACATTAAACTAAATAACAACAATTTGAATAAAAAGAAAAGTAAAATTAGGTAATTACATACACAAAATGAGCGTAATTGTACGCGTAGGTTTATTGTGGTGATGGAGAGAACATCGATCACGACTTTGATGCATCGGCGGTGGCGCTACGTCTCTATGGCAGTGACGAGGGCTGCCTTCATCCAGGTAGAGGCTGCAATGGAGAAGCCGAAAGTCTGGTTGAGGAAGTCGAGATGCGAAGCAAGAGTTATCGAGAAAATAGCATAGAACACTACTATGTGAGCGTTTTCACTTGGATTAGCTCTACCAGTAGTAGCTATTTAACCTTTAAACGCTATCGACAATAGCGATTTTATGAGTGAACCCGATCCTATGTGGACGTATATTGGTAATAACTCATACCGAACGATTTGTAATTTGGGTTTCTAAGCATTATGTGTGTCAAAAATTCTGTAGGATGTCCAATTATAGATCAAAGAATTATCTAAAGTATTTTTTATGAGAATATAGTCATAGCAACTACTACCTCCGTCTCTTTTTATTGCTACATTTGTTTTTCACATTTGAGACACGACTTCAAATTACAATATCTTGAGTTGTAATGTTAAAAAATTATATTTTATGAAAAGTACACATCGAGACAATCAAACAAGATCACACATAGCTATGTTTTAATGTAGGTGTATAAAATTAAAGCAAGTCAAAGTTTACAAATGAATAGTGTCAAAAGTCAAAATGTAGCAATTAAAAAAAGATTGAGGAAGTAAAAATCAGCTACCTAAATGGAAAGAAAATTCTTTTGTCTTAAGCAGGTAGAACCGTTCTTGTTCAATCTTCTCTCTGCCAAAGGCAACCATCAAATGCAAAGTTTTTCACTTCCTAATTCTATCAATAATGACCTAGATAAGATTTGTAGAAAAATCTTTTGGAATAAAGGTCCAGATTCAAAAGACCCAAATTTGATTAGTTGGGACTCCTTGGGAGAAGCTTTGTAAGCCTAAATACCGGGCTAGGGGTACTAGGTATTCAGAGAGTCGAGATAAATAATAAGGCCATGCAAATGAAGTTTTTGTGGAGGATTTTAAAAGATCCAGATAATCATTGAGTCCAACTTATAAAAAAAGTCCTTTAAATCGTCTAGCCTTTTTGATTATGTTCCATCTTCAAACGTCTCCTAGCAATGGAGGAATTTGTTGAAACTAGGGCTGTAAATGAGCTGAGCCGGCTCGCGAGCTGCTCGAGCTCGGCTCGGTCAAAGCTCGGCTCGTCGGGGTTCGGCTCGAAAATAAACGAGCCGATACACGAGCTATGCTAGGCTCGGCTCGAAAGCTTGAAAGTTTGAAACTTAAAAGATAGGTTGGAGGAAGCACGGTCATATTTGTTGCTTATTATTGCTTTCTTGTAATATGAATGAGATTACTAGTGTGTGACTCTTATTTGGTTTGAAAACTTTGAATTTTGTTATTTGGAGACTTTTTAATTTGGATTTAAGTTTGATTTGTTTTTGGATTTTGTAGAATATTTTGTTGGATGTTTGTAATTGATATTTGAAAGTTTGAACTTTGAAGATTTAGAATTTCAAACCATAAAAAAAAACAAGTTAAATAAGCTTAAATGAGCTCGAGCCCTTAAACGAGCCTTTAAATGAGCTCGAACCCTTAAACGATCCCTTAAATGAGCCTGAGCCCGAGCCCTTATACGAGCCTTTAAGTGAGCTCGAACCTCGAGCCGAGCTCCAATGTCGAGCTAACGAGCTCGAGCTCAAACTTTGAGGCTCGACGAGCTCGAGCCTCGAGCCGAGCCTTTATATAAGTCTAACGAGCTCGAGCCGAGCCTAGCAAGGCTCGGTCTTGGCTCGGCTCGTTAACAGCCCTAGTTGAAATACCGCAACATTTTTGTCAAAGGTTTACAATTGGAAATTGGTAATGGTAATAATATTATATTTTGGAACGATAATTAGATTGTTCCCCTATTCTCTTTCGGATATTATCCCTCCTACCCCTTCTCCTTATCAAGCTGTGAGCCTGTGAGTGATTTTTTCCTATCAGGCTCCAAGGTGTGGGCTTATTGCAACTTGTATTTAGAGTTGTGGTCTGTTATCAGTTTTCATTCATTCAAAGAAATAGTTAATGTTTTCATTTTTTGCTCTTAATTGTTGTTGTTTTCTCCATAATCTGATTAATTAGTTGTCATGCCTAAAGCTAATCAAGCTAAGCCTCCAATTAACTACACTTATGCGAGAAAAAACAAACTCATAGAAAAGGCAGTAATGTTGAAGTAAACTATCCAAGTATCCAAAAGACAATTTGAAAAAACCGTGACCGATGAATTAACTTAATCAAGTGAAAAACAATATGAGCTATAAATAGTGAGCAAATTATTGGGAGTAGAGGAATTGATTGTAACATTATTTACTGGAATTTCTTTAAATAACTTGTATGATTTTGTTGTTAGAAATAATTTGTATGGTTTTTGAAGAGAAAATAATTTGTAGTTTGATCATTAGAAATTAAATTTGYTTGTTATTTATGTATTAAAACAATTATTAACTCGGATTATTGTTCGGGTCAAAATACTAATTCTTTTTATATTTTAGGTCGAAATTTATGATTTTTCTCCAAATGCTCGAGATAATGACCTCATTACTGACCCCTTACTGGGAGTACACTCTAATGGCCAACCAAAGAAGGCCATCATGTGTTGACACTGTAAGTTTGAATTCAATTTAATATAGTTAGCATAATGATTGTTAGATTTTTTTTTTTAAACTTGGTGAAATCATTTTTTGTGATCTACATTTGCTTATGTGAGACAGAGGGATTATAATTTGTTTAATTTACAGAATTTGCGAACTTTTTTTTAAATGTGTTCTATTGTTATTCTTTTCATTATGCTTTAGAGTAACTGCTATAAGAGATCGAAAGAGTTCGAAATTGTGAGATTAGAGAAGTAGAATTTTGTTGTAATTGGTTAAGAATTGAGCTTTTTTTTTAATTGTTACTTGTAGTTTTAATTGCTATTCAACTATAAACGGCCGAACACGAGTTGAACTCAAACAGGTTAGTCATCTAGTAATGGGATGAGCCGAGGGTGTTTGGGTCTCGGTTCGTGTAATAACAGCTTAGCGCAAATGTTGATAGAACTTTAGCATCCGATTGTTTTCATTATGTTATGTTGTGTTGTGTGTCCTTCATCTCAGTAGTATATTGGGCCAACCCCTAATGCATACCTTCAAGTGGCTAACACATCTAAGGATGATATTTACCCGATAATTTTTATTAAATCTTCAATATGTTACCATAGATTACGCATATAAGTACGGAATATAATTGGAAATGTTAAACATAGCCATCCCTTAGAGTTAGGACTATGCATAAGGTGCTTAAATGTAAAGAAAAAAAAAATCAATAAAGCATTTAATACTTGATTATGTGAGATTTTATCTGTTTTTCCTAAATGTTTCCACTATTAAATATATTTATTTCTTATACTTCATTTGTTTCAATTTATTGGAAATTTTTCATTTATGGAAGTTACTATTAGCGGAAACTTTTCATTTCTGTCATATATTGGGTAACTTTTTTGTAATAAAAGACATATTTACCCTTACTAATTGGTGGTTTTGGTAAGTCTCTCTTACATTTTCTCCAACTATAGGGTAATAAGTTAGTTGTACCTCAGCATCCAGAAAATAGTTCAAACTCTTTAGAGTTTGAACTTTGCCACATCAACATTCTACATAAATCCTCTCACTAACAAACCCCTCCATCACAATAGTTCAACTTTTAGGTTGTTTGGGCCCATATATGTATTTATATATCATATTTCATTGATTTCCCTTTATCCCAATACCACTAATTCCACTCAACATACAAACCCCTCTTCAACTTTCAAACCCCTCAAATCCCAACAAAAGGTTTTGATTTACAACCTTACACATCATCTACAAACTATCAAAACCTTTATTTTGCCCACATACACATTTTTAAATTTGTCTAGAAGTCGAACCCTCTCCCAAAGTCCAAATTGAAACGGAGGAATATGTATAATTTACTAATTTATGAGATGAATTGCTATAATAGCATTGCAAAACAATGTGACCTAAACAAACAAAAATATTCTGATGAATCAAAGCAAATATTAAGTATTTACCTCCTCCCAAGTCATCACCAGCAAAAAGCAAAAAAAAAAAGAGAATCAAATCAAATACTCAGACAAAAACTGCAAAATCATCTAATCTAATCAAAAGCACCCTTATATTATTATGCATTTATGCTTGTCTAAATGCTAAGAAACCACATTAGAATCAGAATACACAACCATAAAAGAAACAAAAGCTTCACTATCACAGATTGTAAAGTGCACCTCTTCTCATATCACATTTCCACTAATAAGCCAACATTCAACCCTTTCAATTCAATTCATCAATTCCAAAACAAAAACTACTTCTACTTCTTCTTCTTAGTCTTCAATCCTTAAGGCTACATTTTGACGATCATCATCATCCAGGCTAAGGGTAGTTTTGTAAATGCGCTGCACGCGTTCGGGCTCGTAGCCTTGTGTGCTCTTTGCAGAGGATGAGCACTACAACATTTGCAGTAGTGTATAATGGTTGGTGTGTTCCTTCTGATAATAATGGTGCTGCTTACAATCAATGGCAGAAAAAATGAGATTCCAAGTTGGTGATTCACTAAGTAAGTCTACCTTTCATTTTTTATGAAGAACAAATACTACATATTTTGTTATTGTGAGTTTATATATTATGTAATCCATTCAATCACATTTTTATTCAATCAATAAGTGTGTTGTGAGCATTATGCATGTTTTCAATACTTATATCAAATTTTTTTAGCATTAGAATACACACAAAAGGAGTAATAAATTGCTCGTAGTTCTACCATAAATTCTTTTATAATAACATTTTAATTTCGTTGTTGTTGTTAGTTACAATATTAGATGATAATATTGATATAGCTTTTAAGAAAAATCATATACGCACATCCATAAATGACGTACATAGAAAAGCAATTTTTAATATATAAACATTTGACGAATAATTTTGTCATGTATGATTCTAATACGTTTCATGTTGTTAGAGATTGCCTACTCCGTATATCATTACCCTTATTAGAGAATATATGCAGATGTTTTAACTTTTGCCAGTATAAAAACGAACACGACAATATTCATTAATTGAAGAATAAGGAATAATAATTTATGTGCTCTAGAGACATTATTGATGAAGAAGTAAGCAAAAAATTTAAAGGCCCCTAACATCCTAGCCCCGACCCTGATTGTGACAAATTTTAAGTACGKCTAGACTTCTAGTAACCCTTAATTAAGTACCCCTATAATTATTTTCCGCGTTTTTATCAACTGTTTTGATCGGTCGGTAAAAGTATGTTTTCTTGTTGTTCTGGGAATTAAATTAAATTTGTTTTTTGATTCCTGTCTTCTCCTAGGGTTTGTGTACAAATCAGGGGACTCAGTGCTGCAAGTATCAAAACAAGACTACGACAGCTGCACCACAACCTCACCAATCAACAAGTACACCGATGGCAACACCGAGTTCCGGCTAGCGAAATCGGGCCCTTACTACTTCATCAGTGGCAACAAGGACAACTGCAACAAGAACGAGAAGCTTGTGGTTGTGGTCATGGCTGACAGGAAGGCCATGAACTCGCCGCCTTCGCCTGCTGCACCTGCTCCTGCTCCTGTTGTCAGTGATCACGAGCAACAGCCACCGGCTGCCTCACCKCCAACCGTTGGTGGTGCCACCCTAGGCCCTGCCTCGCCCCCGACCGATGATAGCCAAGTCCCCTCAGCTGAGTCTAACCCTCCTAACAATGGTGCTYCCTCTTTCGCCARGACTGTTGTGGGCTCTCTTGGTGCTTTTGTTGGTTCTTCTATTATCCTAGCTTTCTAAGCTTTAATTGATTATTGAAGTCATGTATAATATTTTTTTTATTTCTTTTTTTCTTTTATTGAATGTGTGTGAATGAAGACGATGATGATCTTGTGATTTTGATTCTCAAGGTTGGTATTTTGTGATTGTTTGTTGTGTTGGATGAATAAGAAAGGGGTCACATAGTTTATCTTGTGATTCTCAATTTGAGGGATGAATTGATTTGATAATTGTATAGGCAAAATTTCGTTTAAAAATYTTGTATCAATTGACAATAATCGTATGTGTTTCTCAACTTTATTTTTAATTGTATGCATAAATATTTGTATTTTTGAAAATGAATATTTGTCTGAGATCATAATAAGCAATATGGTTTCGGGATCACTTAAGAATTTGCGCTCTCAGGCGGCCCTGCCTTTTGGGTTGTCGGGTTGTCATGTGCCCATTTCATGATTCGATCAAATTGTACGTAAAATTCTCTCATAGTCTCATATCTAGTGAAAGAGATTGGATATATATAGTAGTCGAATATGACAATCACTTGATTTGATGATCAATCAGATATTAAAGAATAGTATGCATGCTTTTAAATCTCACGTAGGAAAATACACGAATGATCTCTAATTACAAAGTTAGTATACTGATCGAGAAGCTAAGATTGAATGATCAAGAAATCGAGAAATGATGCAGTTCAAAATTGGGAAGAGCAATAGCACTATAGTAGGAGTGGCTCCCGAAGTAGCACGACCACGCGGCGGTGTTATTAGAGGACTCGGCCGACTTCTGATCGTCGGTGCACTCAAGACCTCGCTTGCTGTCGCGGCGTGTTAGCGAAAAGGCCGGCGGGTAGCTGCCGTAGAGGTTGATGTAGCTGAACATGGTGGTTGCACAATTGTTGCTTAAGTCGTTTAGGTATTCAGTGTAAGGACATGCCAATTCTTTGAAGCTTCACAACATGATTCAGGAGGGTATCTTGGTCCTTGCATTGGCTTGTTATGATCGTGTAGTTCCAATTTTGCACATCGGATGGGCACTCTGTAATCATATATAGTCTAATATATATGCGTAGTTATGAGTAATACAAGAAAAGCAGGTTTAACTCAAAATCATACGAAATTAAAAAAAAAAAAAAGTAAGTTTATAAAGTGGATCATATATAGTTCATTCTTTACATGTGAGATATACACTAATGCACCTTGACATGACATACAACATATACATACCAGGGGGCGACACAAAACCCGAGAAGAAGGGATTCAAATCCTCTATCCCACAAATCATGTCTTACTTGTGTTTCAACTCATTTTATTGTTCATTAATATTTTTTACTTTAAAATTTATAAAGTGGTTCGTTGTAATTTGTAAATGTATTAATTGCAACCATTCAAATGAGCGGAACACAAATGGATATTCGAGAAGAAGATGATCAAAATTATACTTCATTCCTAATATATGTTAAGCACCAGAGCTTGCAACATGTGGCGTCATCATGTTTAAAAAACCGTACATAGCTCCAAAAATTTAGTTACATTCTAGCCAACGTCTTGTACATATCTATTACGCGTTATAATTAATTAAATTAAATTAAATTAAATTAAAGTAAACAAAAACACCCAACCAACAACGAGCAACGTGTGTGCTACTTCGTTAAGAGTTAAGACGGACATTACATGAAACCTCTTTAAAGTCAACGTTTTTAAAAACGCTGACAGATGATCATGACAGCTTGGGTTGGAACATAGAAGGAGTGAACAAAAGGCGCGAAAGCATTAAAGTCAACGACTTCATTCATCAACAAAGAAAGTAAGGGATGATAATGACAAAATGGATCAAATGAAAGTGGGGAATACTATTCGATAGTCCACTTTTACTAGAATCAAAGTCCACTTTTTCGTGTAAATTTCCCACATGCCCTCTCTCCAATCCTCCTAACACCAATCACACCTCACCTAACACAAAACCACCACCCAAGCACTCTACACCAAAACACCACCCTGACACCACGACCGACCAACAACCACCACCCATACTGACGTAAAAAACTGTGGACTGGAATGGCATGGACCCTTGGGCATAGGCGTCAGACCATGGTGTGAACGCCTGTACGTGGCGTCCAGACCATGGTGTGGACGCTACGCAAGCGTCCATACCAGGGTTTGGACGCGCCTATGCAAGGCGTCATACCATTGGTCTGACGCCTTGCAGAGGCTCCATATGCGCTTCGTGGTTACGACGGTGAGAATCTGAAGGGTAATATGGGAAGTTCAAACGAAAATGTGGGACTTTGATTCAAGTCAAAAACGGCCTTCGTTTACGCAATCCAGAATGAGTAATAATAAAATAATATGGTACTTTTCCATTTTCGAAAACTTACAGAGTAATTTTTTATCTGTTCACGAGAAAATACCCGCTTTTGTTGCAGCTTTCGAGGAAAAAGGAAGCAGTAAACTTTACCTTTTTGAGCTTGAAGAAGATTGCGTCCAACAAATACTCGAGAAGGATTAATTCTGTTGCATAAAATCAAATAGCGAAAACGATTATAATTTTTTACTATATTATCGAGATCAATATATTATCAAAGAAATGATAACTTTAAATTTAGCATGTTGATTATGGTTATCTTTGTCGTTAACCATAATTTAATTTCCAAACAAAATACAATTTCATACACTGGCCTATAAAAATGGACATGCGTTACAAAAAGGAACACGAAGGCTTAAAAATAAACTTTGTTTACAAAAGGAGACGGGGGTAGATATATATAACGGCAACAATTTGACATACAAAGAAAGAGAAGAGACTGAAGGAGAGCGGAAGCCGAAGGAAAGCCAAGGAAGACGATGACGAATACAAGTGTTGAGTTGCTGCTACGGACATTCATTGCCATGAGAAGAATGGCTATTCACATGCTCCTTCGTTTTTTCGACATTATTGTTTATCCATTTTTTCTTTCTTCTAGTTTTTGACAGCTTTTATGAGAGAAAAAGAGATGGAAGATGAATGATTTATTATTAGAGTGATTTTGATGACTTTGTCAATTACTTGAATATTTATTTGAAGAAACTCAAAGAATGTAGGCTGTTAAATTAGTATCAATTGGCCTTGCATAATGTGATATACTATATTGCACCGCACTACTCTTACAAGTTACAATAATGATCCTATTCTCAATATATTAAATAGTAGTACTAATCAAAACTTATTAGTTCGTTAGACTTTTTATCGTATGTCGTTCTCTACTTAATATATCCGTAACAGGAAAAGAAAATAAGAAAAACACATAAATGAATATTTTTATACTTGGAATAATATACCTTAATGCAATTTTTTATGGAGGAAAGTATTACAATTTACAATTGTGTTAGTTTTGTTACAAGTTAACTTTGACCTAATGATTGTTGGGGTGAAAACTTATCGCACATAAATAGTTAGGGGGGTATTATTTTATCTTGCTAATTTCATATTGTGCATATTTGCTCAATCGATAAATTCACAACATGGAATGAGCAAATAATGTTGGGCGTATTTAACAAATTTGTACGGATTATAGAGAATTTTTTTTTTATGATTGTTGGTGTTTTTAGATTTTCAAAACAAGTTGTCGTTTGTAAATTATAGTCGTTATACGATTTTAGAGCAAAAAATAAATAAATAAACAAACAAGAACTTGACAAGTGTCAACAAGTTGTAGGAACTTTATACTATATTTGCACGGGGGTCGAGGATTCATATCCTTTCCATGGAATGAAAATAAGGATTTCCTTTTAAAAAAATGATCATTTCCCATTTTTTCACATTCATGAGAAAATAAAAAAGGACGACAATTTATAGCTAAAAGAATAGCATTCCTCAACAATGCTGGTGCTCTAACACGGAGAAAAAAATCAATAGAAAATGTGAGATGCAAGACAAACTGATCAGACCGATGAGTCCAATTCTAATTTTCACTGAACTCTACGTACATTAATTTATGTTAATGAATGACAAAACTTTAATCAATCACAAATACAAGAAATTAACCAAAAATTCCAAGTGACAAAGTGTCTTATGAGATTAATGTAGTTCTTCAATAAAGATCTTATTACAAGGAAAAAAAAGATATAAAGTTATCCGTGTTTTTATCAAACAATTCCTATACACTGTTCGCAGCCTAAATGCACAATTAAGATTTCTACCGCTGAATTACAAATGACCAGCATATGGAAAATTGTGGTTCTGCAACACTAAGAGTCTAATTCCTCAAATCTCACTTCCCTATTAGAAGTTTTTGCCTAGCTCAACTTTCTTRATGAACCGCATTGTGTTATGCAGAATTGAATCCAAGATCCCGGCAACCTGAGAAAACARGAGTAAAGCCTCTTCAAGTTAGAAATGAAAAGTTTACTTGTCAGGATAGTTACAGATTAGAATGAATACTAACCGTGAAAACACCTCCTATAATAGCACACATGTTTGTAAGGAAGTGCGAAAAAGATTTGGGATCCTCTGTTATCAGCACCTAGACAAAAAAGGAAGAGGTTAATAAAGATGCAAGGTTCAAAAATAGAGCATATCAAACTTGTATGTCAAAATAAAGACCTGCATAGGAAGAGTTCAAAGTGAAATTGGGCAGCGATGTGAGGACTATGAACCAAACTACTGTGCGCCGTATATTCAAACTCCTCCACCAAAAATGTCCATTTGATGGCCCTCACTTCTGATTTCACCACTTGAATATAATGCCAATCTGCATTTATCTAACAGTCAGATGCGCAAAACAAAGTTCTTTAAAACAAATCAGAGAAGAAAAAACCTATGAGATATGTAAGCACTCGTGATAATAGTCACATTAATACTAATCAGTTATTAGACATGTAATTGTAGAACAAATATTAGTTCTTGTTTCTTGTAAGCACTTCCATTAACTAAGTAAATGCACCATATTGTAGTAAGTATGCCCTGAAAATTTCCCAAACTATCATATATTTCTTAGATTTTCAAAGATAAGATCTCATTTCTTTTATAATACGTAACGGCTCGCATATAACTCTTACTGGATTATTCTTCTAACTTTTGAACTTTTTCCTTTAGGTAGTCCAACCCTAATCAGAAGAGAAAAAAAAAACTCGATTATCCTTCTGTGCTACAGTTCAAGTCTAGGAATCCAGGCTGAGCCAAGTTTGAGCTTCGAGCCCAAAAGCACAGATCTCATTCAGCATTAATAAGCCTCTCATTTGGACCTAGCTTGTTCCCATTTAAATGATTTGAATCCCTGGCGGGGAGGCTTAGATATACAATAATTTCCCCCGCTCATTGCCCCCAACCAGTCAACTTATTGTAATAATTAATAATTTCCGGCTCCCAATATTCCGTAATTTCTACATTCGTCCCACTGATCCAACTCTTCCAAGCACGCCAGTGGCTGCCCAAAAAATCAGTGTGACAGACAGATAAGACAAACAGAAGATAGCCAGAAACTCACAGTAACATTGCATCTGATGACTATCTGGTGATATAAGATTGACCACTCATTCGGTATGACTTGCCACCGAAGATAAGTATGAGCCTCTTGACATCTTCATCACCCTGGAGCGAATTCTTCGCCAAATGAGTAGTATGCCGGCAACAACTATGACATTCATCGTTTAGCATAGCATTCCAAATCAGAATTGTGATCCAGAATGAGGCAAGCAATAAGGTTGCCAGTGAAACCTGCAAGGCCTAGCAGTTAAGTACCCATACTATCGAGTATACATGAAACGATAGGATTAATAATTTTGAAGTTTTTTTTTGGGATTTTCATGGGTGTACCTGTGTGTGCTTGGGACTTGGTGAGACGAATTGAGTCTTGGTGTAACCTGGAAATGCATGAGTTATGTTATACCTTACTCTTGACACGACAAAACCTTCCGATTCTACAGCCACCTGATGAGATTAGGTTGCTGGACACTCTATAATAAACTTCTGATCGTCTTATCAGCCAGACTTGTCTCAAGAGACAGGACTTGGTTTATTCCATGGAATGTGAGAAAACAAGGGATTCCACAAACTATAAAATAAAAGAACTGTAACGCCTGATTTGAGCACCCCAAAGTGCGAGAGTCTCCCGCAAAGTCTACTGCAGAAAAATATTAATGAATAAGATCCTAGTTCACTAGCAGAAACTCAGTTGGGTGATCTTCTCATAGTACCTACTCAAATCAAAGTATTGAATAACCGAAAAGCATTTGCAGTAACATAACATTAGGTTCAGTCTTCAAGCAGAATTGTTACTGCAAGCTGTTCGCGATCCCCATAGTAAGATTCATTTCATGGATTCACATGTCCTCCTATTGAGAAACAAAACTACATAAAGAATGGAACAACCAGCCAGATGACAAAGCATAAAATTATAATGCATCAATGCAACTTTAGTCATCATCGAGAAACTATTGCTATGCTACTGCTACTACTACTACTGTGACAAATCAATAAAAATATTAAATCTCATGGATTTCACATATAACATGGACACAAAAAGGCTTATGATAAACGAAATGTTCATGACTTGGATATTTCACTTGTAGATTTACAAGTTTTGTAGTGACAGCTTAAAACAAAAATTCATAGATATTAATTCAATCAGAGCTTTATTCCCATAAAAAAAATTGGAAAAAGATATAATTGCTAGATATAATTGGGAAAAAATTTTTGACTTACTTCACATCACTTCCCGACGAAAACTTATAGTGGATAGCCTTGCCATGATGCCTGAAAGTCCATAAAAAAAAGTACAGCACTGAGAAAAGAACATTGCAAAAATCTCTGAAATATTCAGATAAAGAGAACAAAAATCTCATTGTTTATACAAGCTTCAGCTCCATCAGTCACATCATGCCCACATCATTGACATTAAATATCACAACAACTTTGAATTGGAATGTCAACGAATACAAATCATTGCATCCGTCTCATGTGTGGCACTGTGCGTGTGTGCATGACAATAATACTACCATGCCACGAGATCGATAGGGGGAAAAAACCACGTATCAATATTCTAGGACATGCAAGATAAATGATCTGCTTGCTGGTTTAAGATAAATATCTGCACCACAATCATAATAATATCAACATTCCCCAAAATAAGAAGTTGCCTGAAAAATAAAATACCTCCTGCACAAACTAACTTGTCAGTACAACAACTTTCCCCAAAATAATACGCCCATCAGCTTCAGGGTCATGTCTGAAACAGAAAAGCAGAATAAGACAATATAGTTGAAAACATAAAAGCATAAACGGACACAAACTAATTCCAAAATAACACGCACAATGCATCATTGACCGACACATGCATCACAAAGAATATTATAAAATAATAAGAAGCACAGCTAACCTCTCTCTAACATATCTGCTGTCTTTCCCATGCATGTTTCGCAAGGAAGAGAAAATTAATCAAAATGTGCCCAGAAAGAATGCTGTTACAGACATATAATGGACTGAATGCACCATTTAGCAGCGTCAAACATCAAATGATGAATTCTTATTTTCCAGTTCAGGATTGTGATACATGAATGAAGTTTTGACTTTGACTACAAATAAAAAGTATGGTGTTATAGATAGTAGATATAGACTTCAAGGCCAACAGCTATCCATCATCTCAACTCGCTCAGCACAAAATTCAGTTTAGAACGCTGTCAGACAGCTTGTTTAAGTCATAAAACAGACGACAACCTCATGATTAATCCAATAATAATCACCTGCAAAACACAGATTAGCCCTGTTTATTTCAAAATTGAACATGGCAAACCAAAATTTCAAATAGCTTTTTACCTCAATAGATAACTTGTGAAATTGAAATTTTTACTCAATTAGACTACAACCAATGTGTGAGAACACAATCAACACTTCATCACGAGTTAAGTTGGGCTTGAGCCTCTCTAACATCTTGAGAAAGCTAATAAATTCCATATATCTGAAATTTTGACAGTTAAGGCTTGTCTCATAGCCAATATCAATATCAGGACGTGCATCTTCGGTTCGCTAACAGTCAGGACTCAGAGTTCAACATTATTAAGTTGGTATGAATATGCATCAGCCGCAGCAGAGAGCAAACACTTACTCACTATAAGTCAAACCTGTGTCTTGGGCTATTATAACCTCACCCATTTGTTGATGCTCAAACTTCTAAAAGTATCTAGACCGAGAAAAGTGCCAAAATTTGCTTTAAGAATATCTACGTCGCTATTCCTCAGAATACCAAAATAACATACTAAAAACAAAACATGCATAGCAAAGTCAAGAGAATTAACTCACACAATTAGATGATGTTCGATTACTAAATTATTGAGAATGTCCATCCCCCTAAATAGACGTGGGCATGGATTCTCCACATGACTCACAATATTTCTTATAAGGTATACTAAAAAGTGATCAAAGCGCAGCATGTGAATATACAAGAAAGTCATGCTGGAATGCAAAACTATGTTTGTTCAATAAATATGTCGACTAAAGCATAATTCCTTGTTAAGGAAAACCATTCAGAAGTAGAGAGTATACCAAGAAATCATAGGTGAGGAACCAAGAATTGTCAAAGCCTTGCAAATCACTAAACTTTTGATTAGATGTAGGTTTCCTTTTCCAAACACATGTATAACGATATGAACATCTGTGAAACAATAGAAGCTAACTTATTGAGATCACTTTCCCATTTTATAAATATAGTAAGCTTAAAAAACATCTTAAAAAAATTAGCTTCAGATTTAAGGACTTTCAAACACAAATGTCTCAAGACCCTAAGCCATCCACTACTTTGCTTTAAAAAGCTGCATCCTACAATCAAGCAGAAACATAGAGAATGATAAATCGACAGCTAAACATATATCTCCATATGCAAGCCTCCATTAAACATCTTAAACAGGTGATAATAAATGCGTCAAACAAAATATCTTTCAGTAACAGCGTGTAAATACATAGAGAAATGCTTTCATAAGATACACTCAGAGCACTGTATTGGAGGGGAATACCATTCTTGTTGCTCTGAGTAGCTACCAATGGAGCCAAAAATCCAATTGGTGTGACACCAGAATATCAAATGTTCTGCAAGAAAGATGAACTATATGCAATTCCAATCCGACCTTATA
>SNQN01006545.1:15240-37980 GCA_008642245.1 Bassia scoparia | reverse complement strand
TTTATTATTTTTATTATTATTAATTATTATTATTATTATTATTATTATCTATTATTATTCTGTATTATTATTATTATTATTATTAGGCTTGGTTTTAAAGGGGAATGGTTTAAAGGTTTATTGTGCAATCTCAGAGCTTTTAAGAAATCCGGACCAATTGACGATTCGATATAGTAAATCAATCGGACCTCTTATTTGGGGGAGTACTTTTTTAGGTGTCTACATTATGCATCTACAAAATTACAAACAAGTACCAAGAATCCAGAAGAATGTCAAGAATCAGTAACAATACGAAATCCGAAATTAATCAATACAAATATCCAAAATAATCATACAAAACTTCAGATTAATCTCATACAAATTAACCTACAGAGTATAAAAAATAATAAGAACAAAAGTTTAAAAAAATTGAAAAATAAATGTTGGTAACTAATTAAAATGGATAAGATGTGACGCCAGAGCTGATCCTTCGTGGTCAGTTGAAGAATATGGGTCCTTTATGAGATTGAAGGGTGTATCAGCGTGAGTGGGCGTGAGGCTTACTTCGGTGTAGAGCTTAGTGTATTTATGTAGTTAGATGAGTTTTGTGAGGGTATTGAGTGAATTTCTGATTAGTAAAGTTGGGTTTAATGAAGATTGATAAGTATCAAGTTATATAACTTTATAAAATATATTATGGGCTTAATATTGGGTACTCTCATGATATACATTTAGTATATATATCTTTATTTACAATACTACATGTTATATATATGAGTCGTTCATAACTAAAGACAATAGTCATCTCAGTCATTGTATTTTCTCTCAAAAATATTATATTGTCCTCTCTAAAACCTTCTAAGACCGCTCGCTACAATGATAACCGAGCAAATCCTTAGGAAGGAGGTCTATATGTGAGCAACCTAACTTCGCAACAGAATGAAAAACATTTCCTTCTTGTCAATTTGAAGTATGAGGTATTATCAGTGGACAGTAAAGTAACAAAGTATAGTGAGAGGAAGTTAGTTTAGTTTATATAACAGCTGCTACCTTGGAGGCCGTCTGTTACTGTTCTACTACTGCCGGGTGTTGGCACGGGAATATGAAATCACTCATAAGTGATGCTCGAGATGGCTAATATTAGCAGATTACGCCACGGGAACCGGTAACCTAAATAGGTTAACTGGTTTATTTAACATGAACCTGTTGGAACCACATCTAAAGGGTCCTAGTTACATACTCTATCAACGTGGAACTAAACTGTTTATTGTTCCCTGTAGTCAATTACTGCGCAAAATTAGGATGATAGATTGTAATAATAACAATGTTTTAAATCAACTAACACGCCTTAACGGCATCTTAGGGTTTTAGCAACTGACACTAAATCTTTACAGAAGTCAATGAACAGAGAGTGTATATGTCGGTGTGATAATAATGACATCCCTTTAGGTATAATTTCACTCCGAACGCATCTCAAGACTCACATAAGTTACTTTCACCTAGCTCAGCCTCAGCAATGGTCTATTTTCGCATATCTTTCATTCGATCTGATTTCTGTAGGTCACTAAGAAATAAAGTGCATAGACTGTTCGACGATCATTTTAAAGAATGACATTGGGATCATGGGGATGGAGCACTTCGGGGGTGCGTTGTAAGGAGGGGGTATACTTCGAGCACGCAAGGGACGGAAGTATGAAATGGCAGTCCAAAAGGCCTCGTAGGATCACGACACCTATTTATAAGAAGCTAATCCAATGATCAATGTCAATTTCATCATTAGTAGAGAGTCCATTCTAATGGCTATTATGATCCAAGAGAGTTCAATAATCTTGGGGGGATGGTGGGAATAATAGTATTGATATAAATAACTGTTTTTCTCATTATCTTCTTTTTAATATGTTCTATAAAGTGTGATATAGGGCAAACAGCGAGGCAAATACATTAAAACGCAACCATTATGGGTCACGAGATAGCATTGCTACATCTACATCCTGTGGTTGTTGAATTCACAACTGTTAGGGTACGGTGCAAGGTGCAGACATCCTTGACACAATAATACACGGGAAGCTAGTAATCAACAATTATAGCGGTGTAGATTGGACTAAGGTGACCATGCGTGGGTATGACGCATACCGGCTAACTTCCACAGGAAGGGGTCATGGCCAAATCAGGAATCTCTATTGCCCTTCCCAAGCTTAATAACAATTGTTAATTCAGTCAGACATGTAGTACGCACGTGCACCACATTATGGCACCACGAAGTTGTTTAATTGCGTACATTAAAGTAACTTTTAAACTTTCTTTGAAGTGCTTAGATAATGATTAAAAGTATATTTCTTGACTTCAATCAAGTAATATAATTTAATAGGCATCATTCCAATACAAAAGACATAATTTATCCACAATCACAAAATATAGATTATACCGTGTGAAATGAGTAAATTATCGACTTATTTATACTTTCTTCAGAGTGTACATTAATTATAGATATAGAAAGTAATCAAACAATATTTTAAAATCATTGGTTAGTATACTTAAATAATTAAAAACTCTATCTCTGTCTCTTTATTGTCTTAGTGAGGATGGTACATTGGATTATACTTCACATTGTGCACATTAATTGGGCATATTACCTTACATGGGGTTACGTTCTTATGTTAAAACCACAGTACTCTTGATGTTGTAGACTACCATAATAATATACATAAGTTTGTATTGCTTAGTAAGGTGCATGATTTTTTTTCTGTATAATATTAGTAGTCACTACAAATTTGAGATAATGATATTAGGTATGATGTTACGCATTTATAATAAGAAGGCACTTCAATGGTTCTAGAATACTTGTCCTCACTCTTTCAACACAGCTTAGAATCTCTGTCATTCAGTCGCTTCGTTCTCATAACACTTATGTAGTGGAAAGTATTCTCGATTCACAATGATCATGCGACGTACTTTGCCTCTAAAACTATAACATGATCACTAATTAACGGTCTATTATATAAGAGAAAGGAGGGAGGTAAGATGGTGTCTAACTCTTTCACATTCAATAGCATGATAACACGATCATAATATGGTCTTATACACCCGGTTACGTATATACCCTTGTATATAGCAGAGGTTAAAAATGGACTCAGATGCTCCATGGCATACTAAGTTTTCTTTTTAGCAGTCTCTAAGGAGGAAATAAATATCACTAATCCCAAATAGAGTACTGTGAGCTATTAAATATAATGAAAAGTCGTTCCAAAATTTACAATTAAATCTTGATCAACTAAAAGCAGCTTATATTTAGTGACACCCTTTGTAACAAACAGACTTTTACTATGATTAGTGATCGCTAGTGAGGAAAAAGGATGGAATATATGCACTTAGATAACAGAGTCTAGTTCAACATACCAAAATTCTCTCTATCACGCACATGTCTACTAAATGTTAATAATTTACGTGCAAGTTTAGTTGCAAATATAGACTATTTTAAAATCTTCTTCTTTAAAAGACTAAATGACCTGGAGTACTCATTATTATGATAAATTATCGCAAAGGAATACCTTCGGTTAAAAGATAAATTAAGACTCTAGAGGAATAATTCTAAATATACACTACTGAGGAATACAAAATGACTAATAAATATGTATCGATGCTTGATAATCTCCTTGAATAGACCTGTTAAACAACTGCACATATCTGTCATGTATTAACTAATATACACAGATGCTTCAACTCAACACTCTATTTTTAGTGTTGAAAATAGGAGCCTGTTACAATGAAGCAAAACAAGAGACAGCAGTCAATTTGTATACGAAATCTGGGAATATTTTGCTAAGTCGCTGTCGACCAAAACTATATGGCCTAAGATACACCATTAATACAAAATTATCATTCCTATATTTTAAATTCATTTTTTTTTTCACATATGTGGTGTAGTTATACACTTAGAAATTTAATATTATATGGATAAGAAAAGTACTCACACACTACGCGGGTAAATTATTAGAGTGTTATGATACATTTGTTAAGGTAATGACAGCTGATATTTAATTTCAGTAAGATTATTGGTAGATTAGCAACGTTGACAACATTAATATATTTTATGTGTTTTTTATTATTTGTGTATAATTGTATATGTTGTAGGCATATTATTTATGAGTTGTGTGTGGAGAATATTTATAGTTCTTAGGAATGTTTCGAATGTTCAGCGCAAGTACGTTTGGGAATAAAAGAGTTGATTCGGCTTTTGTCTGGGGGATAATCACAATTATAATTTAAAATAAGGAGAAATTTCTTACACCTTTGTACAAGAAAATTAAATATGTCGTTAATATGTGCTATTTGTCCTGAACTGTGTAGGGTATTTATACTACAACACAGGATACGTAATACAAATTTCTCGTCGTGTTTAAACCTTTAATGCGTGGTAGTCATATAATTGTAGTATAAAAAATAGGAATTTTGTAGTTGTAAATTAACACCAAAACAAACCCAAGATTAATTAAATAAAGACTGGAGTCGAAGTTCCAAATGACAGCGATATATTAATTATAAATAGTAAAAAGTGGTTTTATACTCTTGAGAAAACATGAGTATTTTTTGTATAGAAGCAATTTTTTACCAGAAGATTTAAGATATTAGAAAAGAACGTCCTTATGAATGCGCTCCTGGATAATCAAATTTCATTTTCTGTTAAAATTTAATGAAAATACACTTAATTTCATTATTGGGCTCTTCTTTTTTATTGGAGAATAACAAGTGAGACGCAGTTCGTAAGCATTTAAGTCTTTTTAATAATATTCATATAAGTTGAAACTACGTATATAAGTTCAAAATCCTATATTTGCTATGTTTTTATTTTTCCTAAATCTCAAAACTGATGAACATTTTGAAATCTTCTGCTCTAAGATATAAACTAAATAAATCATAATGTTACATATCTGAAATAATTTTATAAATTGTTCAATAATACTCTATCGATTAGTAATATTAAATGGGCATGTTTATACTCCATTTTAACTTAGAAAACATGATTAAAAACGAAGAGTCACATCTAGTAAAAACCATAACTAAAATATTGGTTACATTTTTAATAAAATAATGCAGATATTATGTTGAATAAGCAATCTTGGTAGGTAAACAGTTTCAGGGTTCTTGGTAATAGGGGTTCTGAGCTGAACACGTAAACTAAAGAGTCTTAGGAAAGTAGGAAGAGGGAAATGAATAGGTAACAGGTTGTCTGCGCAAGGCATCTAGTAGTAAAGTCCTTTAAATTAGTGGATAGCTAAGGATTGAAAGGATATAAATTATATATATATTATATATATAATCATTCTTCAATACAGAAGTTGGGCAAGATCGTTCAATAACCCACAAAAAGCTGCACCAAGCCCTTTGTGTTTGCGTTCAAATCCAAATATAGTCTGGCTTTGTCCAACCTGTAGCACATGTTGGGAACACAGTTTTGTCCAAACAGGGGGCTGCGTCGAACATAATACCTCTTCTTTTCAAGTATCTCATTCAGGAAGGCAGTCTTCACATCCATCTGAAACAACTTCACAATATTCATGTGAGCAGCATAAGCATTAATATTCTAATAGCCTCTAATCTAGCAGGGGCGTTGCAACTAAGGTGTCGGAGGTTCGATAGATGATACGAATTGGCGCTATGTCGTGTGAGTTGATGGTGGGTGGAATGGAGTTAGTGTCAATAGTAGCCTTGGGCGCTTTTGTTTTTCTTTTGTATGTGATGGGTATACCGTTGAGTTTCCAGGTGCACTGCGCAGAAGATTGTTAAAGGGTGTTGATCAGTGGAATAACAAATATCATTTTTAGGTGTTATATTGGTTATCACATAATTTATTATATTTAGGAGACCTGGATTCTGTTGTAATAATCACAGATGTTGTATGTGATGTAGTTGAGATAGAACAATAAATTATCTCGTTGTTTAATGTGAAGAAATCGCATTTGTCATCTTGAGCGATTTGGAGATTGCGAGTGAAGATCGATCACACCAATGTATTCAGGGATCAAGTTGAAATGGTGACCTAATATTTTACTTGTAAGATCATGTTATTTCTGGGGGTATGCGCATTGTGTAGCGTTTGTAGAGAGGTACACTTCGTGTATTGCATCAGAGTAGACTAGAGAATAGAAAGCACAGGAAGTTGTTGAGACACTTCTCTCTTGTTTTGAATCCTCTTATTTATGTTACTAGAATGATTTGATCAGGGGGAAATGAGAAGAACCTATAGTTTAGAAACTTTTAGCAAGGGAAAATTCATTGTTGTGCTTCCCATTCACTATTCAACTGTGTTTGGTAGGACACTGACAAGCGATCGGTATCGTACTAGTTCATCCCCTCCTCTTCACTCTTTGCTCCGTGAGGTAAGATCACCAAGACGGATTTATAAAGTCTGGAAATTACATAGCTGAGATTGTACTCCATCTTTATTGGGCGCTCCTTTCATCTGACTGTTTTCTATATACATCACTAAGTTTCAGGGTGGTTGTATGAGGATCTGACCTCTCTCTCTCGCGTTCTCTGTTGTACTTGTTCTTGATGTTTGTCTGGTTCCCCCCTGAAACTGCTTAAACCTGTTGGCATCTCTCCAATCTCTCTCTCTATATATATACTCTATGGAGAAACCTATACAGGTACGCTGGTTCCTCATTGACTATGGTATCCTCAGTATTCAATCGTTTCATCCTCTCTTAAGGTCTACTCTCATAACTCATGATGTTATCTTGGTGGTACCATAGGTGAGCCTAGTAAAATTATAGCTTTGCTTATTGGTAACATTATCAATCAATTCAACTGGCAATAGAAACCAGTCAATCTGCATAGAGCTCTAAGGTACCGCATACCATATTGTGAGTGCTCTGCGCTATCACATGGAACCCATGAATGTGATTTTCATAATCCTGTGGCCGGGAGAGGTCATGAATGCACATGTTACACTATCAATTAAAAATGACACATGTCATCCGCATCACTCTTCCCTCAACCACACCTCAAACGCTGACTTCGATGGTTAGCACTACGTCACTCTTTAGACTAAATCCATGTCGCTCGCTCATTTTCAGTAGAGATAGAAGTCTAAGACTCTCCAGTCTCTGTGTGCCAAACACTATTCCTCATCAATACTCGTAGGAGTTTCCATATGATTTTTAATCGGTAGAAGACTGATCTCTCTACATCCTGTTCTGATTGATTTAAATAGATGTCCTCCTGTCGAATCCCATCCAAATCGCATATCCGACCACTAGCTTATATGTAACGCTCGGTGCCCATTGGGTTCTTCTGCTCGAGCGCTTTTCCGGGTAGTTGTGTAGTCATGCTCAAAAGGGAGTCTTTACTATGAGCATTAGCTGTTGCTCACTCATTTAGAGCTCTCTCTTATTCTTAGCGCTATATCTGCATACAGCAAAGCCAACTCAGTTTCAGGCGGTGTTATACAATACGCTTTCTACAGTCTCCTTTATTCGACAGATCACAACGGTACTGAGAGTGATGCATCCACTTATCAATAAGGCCAACTGATTGTCTATTTGCTGCTAAATACCTTGCCTCCAGCAGAATGTCTCTGGGTGAATCTCCGTAACTTTTTGGAAAATGCTCTTTCTTGGGAGGCCCCACATTCCGTCTTACCTCACAACAACTACCAAGAGTCAATGTCATGACGCTTGGGTCTGTTATAATGGCAGGCCGACCTGTGAGAATGCTTCGCCTGTACCTAGACATTACCTATAAATAGAGGATTTGCTTCTTACGCATGTTAATAACAATGAAGATACAGCATTTTTCTAATATTCGTAAGATACCGATGAAGTCTGATCCTCTCACCGAGACCAGCTTGTGGGAGAGCCTTGTGTTTGACACCCTGTTTTACACCACGAGTTCACGAGTTAATCTAAGATGCCACATCTTTGTTCTACAATTATCACAAACTCATCTCTTCATTTTTGGGTGTGTTGATATGCGTAATCACCAAGAACCCTCAAGAGTGCTCATCTCAACTAGGCAGAAATATGATCAACTGTACTAACTACAATCAGATACCTAATTATAGATCTCATTACTTATTCACGGTCTTTAGAACTCTCAGGTGACCTATATAATATAGCTAACAAAATCAATGTGTAAAAAGTTTGATAGGGTACTGCTCATGGTAACTATATATATAAAATAATATAATATGTTTGTTTAGGCTTAAAAGTATAAGAATTTTTGACCTAGTTATATCCGCCTTAACATCATTTTAGAATACAAATCTTTTCGTCTGCCATATCACATACTTTAAAATGTTTACAGGGGAAGGGCTTTATAGACGGGGCTATCACCAAAAGTCTTGACTGTAATTAAGAAACAATGATCGAAGTGCTTTTATTCTCAAGGATTATAAAGGTCTAAATAATTCTCTTAAATGCTATCTGGAGGTGTAATGCGCTTGCAATGTCCCATTCTCTCTTGTGCCAATCCACGTGATTGTACTCTAAGATAGTCAGTGATATACTACCCAGACTTTAATTCTGCGAGAATTGAGAACTCTCATGATAGACATGTTAATTTTTTGAAGTGAATGTATGATGAATATCTTATATCTTTCAAGTAAGGATTAAAAAAATATCTATGTTAAAAACATTAAAATATGTTTTCTTGGTGAATAATCAGATCCTGCATCATTATGTAAAGATAAATCCTAATAATCAATCTAACATTGATTTGTAGTAGAGTTCAACTATAAATGTAACTAGTTATTGTAGATGTTTTGTGTCGTTAGTAGAATGATGGGCGTGCGCGAACTTCGCACCGAAAATTAACCCCCAAATTATGGTTTTGCAATCTGACCTTATAGAAACTTCTGAAGATTGTGAATAAGGTGCTCAAAAGATTATGTTGCAAGCCTTTACCAATAACAGTAAAGTCCACTATGTCACATCTGTTATGTTAGATCCTAGCCTAAATGGCGCAATTTCCCGCATCTCTTGTAAGTTAACAGGTGTCTACGCTAAGCATCTGGTAAAAGGCCATAGCGACAAGGAGTGCAATGGTTGCATTTCTGGTGGCCAATGCATGAGTCACAAGAAGCCAAGTGTCATATGAAGTTTTCATGTTCTCCTCCAAAGGAGCACGCTCGACATTCTCCTACATTACAAAAGTCGCTACTAGTGAAAGGAGGCTCAGTTCATTCTAGAATAGCACATAAGAGCTTCTTCTCACATGGCTTGCGTCTTTCGACGAGCACTAAGTGCATCTTTGCTGCGCTATTTAGAACAGTCCTAGAAGGTGAATACTCGCCTTGATACCCAAGAAAGAGGAGCATTGGGGAACTAAAGGAGAGAAGGATTGAAAGTCACCACTCGTCCAATCTTTGATTTTGTATCAGCAGGAGAAAATAGAGACAAGGAGATGAAACTAATCATCACTTCCTCCTTCGATCTCAAACACCTCAAGACGGAAAATAGGGTGTCCTGGATAACACAGAACTAAGTAAAAACTCATGAGATTGAGACATTTAGATCACTTGAGAGAAACCATGGTCCCCGAGAAACATAATTTTCCAATGTGTCGCATGGCCGCCTTTTCGGCACTCGATAGATATGGTCTTGGAATTTTATTGATTGGTGAGATTTCTGTAGATTGCAGTACGCACACTTAATCTCTCTCACAGTAGTTTTATGTCATCATTGTGTATTTTTTCCACCTCTCAAATACGTCTCATAATTTAGGGATCTAGACAGGACAAGACTTCTTAGAATCAGGAATCTTGCTCGTCGTCAGCTATCTTCTCTTACACCCAAACAATGATAAACACATGCATGTCCATTATCGGCGCAACATTACGAGCTACTTACTAAAGTCAGTTGAGAGGAATATTGGGGCCCTATCAGAGATTTTTTCCATGGTTGGTTCCACTTGTCTCTGGGAGTGTACTGAGTCTTTACACTATTTTCTAGTGTTTCCTCTTTCGCTGTTACAATTGTAACCTAGACCCATACACTTCTGTCTCTTAGTGGGTGGGTTTCAAAGGACATTTCGGATATGTGTAGATTGATTTGGCTAAGTGAAATGTAGAGTAACCTTCGAGAAAGTAGTCTTCACATGCGACATGAGAATTTCATGAAGCTCAGATACAGAGTATAAAACACACATGTAATGTAAGCTCCTCATTAGAGACGCCTCTTGTTTTCGGTCCTCTTTCCGGCGAGAACTAGATGGCTCACGATTCTCAAAATGCTAAACGGAGAGAGAAATACGAATAGGTACTTTTACTATTTTTTCCTTCTTGTTAACGCCACGGACAAACATCGTTGTTGCACTAGGGAGGAATGCAAGTGATGATGAGCCGCATAATGAGATTGTTCAGCTAAACTACACAGAACACTCATGAAGGAAATCGATCACACATAGAACCTTGTGGTGAGATAATGGCTCACATAACTGTTTTCCCTCTTTCAGTTAAGGAACCTGAAATTTTCAGGGCCCAGATAGTAGGTGATATCACTTCATTTTTTCTCAGTATCATCTATTTTTTTCATATTGTCATTTTCATCTTTCTTTCTTTTTCTCACTCTATGTTTTCTTCTAACATAGATTTCATGGTACTAGTCTCTACACTAGTACGTTCTAAGATGAGCGGGGAACATCATAACTTGCTAGAGAAATCAAGCTTTTAAAGATAAGATAAAATTCGAGAATGATTCAAATAAATGTGATCTTGTGGAGTAGTAAAGGACGTTGCCTAATGTTTGTCTCCATAGCCCACACAAAGATTATCCTTTTCCCAACCAGAGGCTTATTTCAAAAGCCTTAAAAGACAAAGTACAGCTCGGGCTTTATCCAGACCCTTCTGGTAGACAAATAGAGTTGATCTTTCCTATCTTGATGTCTTTCTAAATGACATCAAAACAGACGGCTGATGCACCGTTCAAGAAGACAAGACAAGCTTAATTCAAAAGAATCATGATTAGCCGACTCACTTGAAGTTAAGATTCAATTTCAATATCAAAAGTGAATCCTCTAAGCGGAAAAAATCTAGCCAAGAGATGATCTTC
Source organism: Bassia scoparia (assembly GCA_008642245.1). NCBI lineage: Eukaryota > Viridiplantae > Streptophyta > Magnoliopsida > Caryophyllales > Amaranthaceae > Bassia > Bassia scoparia. Next base: position 26,953 of record SNQN01006545.1, on the reverse strand, counting down.
TTCAATTCAATCAAAGCTCTAAGGAAATGAATTGGGTCAAAGTCCATTATGTGACAATTTCTCGGAGCGTGTATTCAGTGCAACTAATGCTTCCTCGCTATGACACGCTTACCTTGTCCATTTCAACTCAAGCTCTGCCACTTGATCTTTCACAAGCTCACTTCGGAAAACACCTTGGCCACATTTGCTATGATCACGAGGTGAATCAAACTGGGCATAGCAACACTCTTCAGTCAAATTACGCTCCTGTTACCGTTCCATAATTGATCATTTAATGTGGGTCCAATTCCTAATTTTGTCAGTCTTGAGTAGCACTTATTGTGTGTTCAGAACGCCACGCTACGGTGATCGGGTTGTCTATTTACCAGGGTCAATGACGAGTATATGATACTGGAACTCAAGGGATACTGACCCTTTTAACAGAGATGCGATAGCATTATATACTTAATTCTGTACATAGAACTCATAAAGGCGGAGATGTGTCTTGCCACTAACTTCGTAGAGAAATGGAAGTCGGGTTCGATAGGTTTACCCTCTTCTTGATGTCTTATTCATCGACACCCCCCGCAATAGTACGGACATTACCTTCTGGCTCCATTGCAAAGTGCTGAGACCCTCTGTCAAGTTGCTGCATAGTTGTGCCATCCGACCCTTCACCAGAGGTAGCCATCGCTCTGTGAATGTCAGATGTTTTGTATGGTCTCACCTCACAATATAGTTGTACGGCTCTTTCTAATATTTCTCAACCAAGGTCAAGCCTGAGACATCTCTTGCATGGACACCCAACTTTCAAGGACTAGCGGTTGACGTTATATCATCTTAAAGAGAGGTATGATATCTTCCATGCCTCACTATTATCAGACGTTTTAAGGTTAGTTACATTCTCCCTGGTGATGGGGGGTCAAGAAAACTTCATAACAATGCCCATGCTACACCACAAATGGCATTTGTCCTAGTTCTACCTCACAAGTTACGATCTTCTAAGTTTGAGTAGAAGTGCGTGCAAGAGCTGGCTCTGTACGCAGGATCTCATATCGGAAGAGATAGTGTTCCTGTAATCCATCGCAAAACGTTCAATCTTATGAAGTGACAATTCTGTTACGTGAGGGGGACTTTGCTTCCCCTGTTTCTCCCAACAGCGTTTAACACGTCAAACTTGCCGTGGTCTACCCAGAAAGATGGGTTGAGATTATTACTTAACACTATCTTTGCTAAATACCCTCTGTTCTGATGAGTTCTTGTACCTCTGATCACCAGAGAGCATCTCTTTCTCATTTCTCAATCTTAGCCCTTTGGCAATCAATGATCGTAAAATACTTCCAATGTCATCACATGTTCAAAGTCTCCCTTACTGTCGTATAATTCTCCCGCTCATTTCAATAAGCGCTCAATGGACCTTCTGTGGTTCGGATTACATTTCTCAGAGTCTTTCTATGTTATGACTTCTCTCTATCAAATAAGCATCCAAACTCTTTTTAGTAGTCGGGACGAGTGCTGACGCCTAGAACAATTCAAGGCTGTATTCCTCTTTCCACAAGCTGTATGTTAGAACACAAAGTGAGTTCATTTTGGCTCAATAAATGAGTGATGCTTGGACTGTCCCCATGGCATCTATGTTAAATCTGCACAATACTTTTCCTTTCACAAGATCCACTTCTAGTGAGACGTCAAAACTTTTCCGCCCAAGGGATTAAGATCATTAATTTATATGGGTTAGGTAGCAATTCTCTAAGTAATGTCCTTTCATGGTCTTAAACATCGACTCACGTAAAAACAAAGTCATTATAATATATCTTTTTTTCGAGACCTCCCTATGTTCATAATAAGGACATGTGCGATAATTCATATGAGATTATGACATAAGGTAGAAGAGGCGTCGAACCAGAGCCATCAATTTTGAGATCTTTTTATAAGCAACCCTGTCGTTAGACGGTGAGTGGGGTACTTTCAATTAACCAAAGCAGGTACTTTCAATGTGAAGGTTATTCACGAGTCACCAATTTCTTCTTCAGTAGCTTCGTATGTAGAGGGTCCACTAGTTTACAAGTTTGACACAAGTTAAAGGACTATTCCTCGGCATCTCGAGAATACAAACCTTATACGTGTCACTTTTCTGTCTCAAGATGGTCTTTACATTCTAGTAGCTCTGTTTGTATGGTAAACTATCAATTTTTGACTATCTAAGTACGGTTGGCATTTCTCATTCGTCCAAGCAGTACTCATAATCCTCAGAAATCTGCAGTATCAGCCGTTTTCAAGATAGTACTTCTAAGTCCTCCTGACTTTGACTGGTTCCAAGATTTCGGTAGTCTCTCTAGATAGTCTCCTCCTTTCTAGTACGTCAGGGCCATTTACAAACTAGATCCGTCTGATGAGAGTGGTCATATTAATCAAGATAGGTTTTTACTTGACCAGACGAACTATCTTAGGTCTATCATTTTCAAGTTCTCGACATTAACAAGACCTGTGTCGTTTTCAAGATAATCCTAAGAGTGCTGCGGACATAGTAAGGGCGTCTAACTCTCCAATAAGTCATGATCTTCATCATTTATACGGTCATTACATTTTTAGCAATCTCGCTTGTTTTCAAGATAGTCCTCTAACCCCTAGACTTAGGACTATCATTTTCAAGGTCATTGTTGGTTCTCATGAAAAGCTCAGTATGTTTGCCCACCTAAGGAGTGCCCTGTTCGCGTTAAAACTATGTGGAGAGAGTAGATTTCTCTCGCCAGTGTAGATCCAAATAAGCCTTTCATGCAAGGGAATACACACTAGTACTCCATTGGGAGTAGTAGCGCATGTTCAAGTGCAATTGGACTTTAGTCATCTAGACCTGCGTTTCATTTAATAGAGGGCAAGCCTGTTGAGCTCTCTGATACCGCGGAAAAGAGGTGATAGAAGTTCTCTGAAGGTATACGAGTCTGAACTTCGTAACTTGAAGGGCGGGGCGTATCGTCGACGTAATCCTTGAGTATAGAATGTCGGCGAATCACTCTTGTACCAATTTTTTTCTTGAGTCTTTCGTGCTCTTACGTTATGAGTCTAAACTAAAGCATTTTGCTCTCAGGAACAAGACCTATAGTGCAAAGTGAGGTTGGGCTGCGCTTCGTATTCTAGCAGTCACCATACGCTAGCAAGAAATAGTGTTGTAAAGTAGACCACAGCACGTAACAGTAGAATTATCATCACAATTATTTTAAATATATTTTCTTATTAATTATAATTGGGATACGATTTATACCATGAAAATTTAACAGAAAATAGATGGATGTACTAGTGAACTCCGTTCTTATTTACTAGGTGAATGCTGTGCTTGATGTACTGAAACGTCATTCGGGTTAGGTTATGATTACTGTTATTTCATTCGAAACCAGAATAATAGATTGGTGAAATACATTTAGTAATTAAAAATAGAACAGTTTTGGTTTCATGACATTTAAAAATCAACTTTATAGAATAGAAAAATACATGTATCTATTACGTCACTTTTTCACTCATACTACAAATAACACCAATGTGAAGTGCAAAGCATTCATCCAATATATCATATGGCTAGCACATGCAATTATCAAGCAAAATACTGTACAGTCAGTTCTAACAGACGAAGTTGACGATATTATCATTATCGTGGTTTCGCCTTATTGTATTTTATTTTCCTAGCAAGATTCCGCTCAGCACTAGCCTCTTTCCCAGCAGTTTCCTATATACAAGAATCAACAACACACATCAACAGACAGAAATAAGAAAAATGCAGGCGAAGAAGAAAGCGCGACAAGAAAAAAGAGGGAAGTCTGCCGTGTAGTCTTGTTGCTTAGTGGCCAGATAACTAGACTATCGTTCTTAACACACGTTCACGTTGCACGTAAAACAAGGAATAAAAATGCAGGCTTAATAAAAAAGAATTCGGATTCGAGACCACATAAACTTCAAATAATATTATAGTCAAAATAGAAACAACAAGTGAATTAAAACGGGCAAAACGAGTAAACCAATTAATCCAAACAGGAGAGCCTAGTAAGGGGCTGCTGGCATTTTCCCCCCAACAAGTTTAACATAAATTGTTCAGAGTTGTAACTGGAACAGCACAAGTGAACAAATCGCGGCTCACTAAGGCAGGATATAGTTAAGGTTATTCTGCTACGGCAACGCGAGCTCAATCCCTCAATGTTTATCAACCCCGGTCCTGAGATGGCGTCAAACGGGCTCTGCGGGTCCTCTTACTCTCTCCTCCTCTTGCAAACTATATGGCACGCTTCGTGTGAACTCCGCATGTAACTGACTTCTGAAGACTTACCCCTCTGTCTGATCTTAATCTATAGATGTGCTTGTCGTCAATGTTGATGGGATAAGTAGCAATTGATAGAGACCTCATGTGACCCTCAGTGAAAGATTTCCAAGGTTAGATGTAGAATCTATGATAAGAGTTAAAAAGTTGAAAGTCTTACACAGTGTCTAAAAAAGGCGCTCAGGAAAGTTAGATCTTTCAGAGAGGGCAGCCAAACTTAATTGGAACGTTTACGCGACCTCTTTTAAGAGGGACTATCCAATGGGCATAAATTAGAATCCATTGTCCAGGATATGATCAGGGTTATCCAGATTCAGAGTGTGCGCCACGAGTAGATGAACCATGATTAAAGCTAACTCTAAATGTACTAAAACGATCTCTCATTATAGCCAATGGCCAAAATCAAGATGTTTTGTCTATTTGATAGTGGGAGGGAAGATAGTTAAGTGTGCCACTGATGTTGTCAAAACACTTAGATTTGGAGAGCCAGACTCGGAATGTTGTTAGACACAGGGTTACATATTATAATCAAAATATACATTAGAAAGCACCATGAAGTTGGAGGTGTAAAAATTTATTGTGTGTCAAAATCCAAATAATTGAGATATCGAGAGTGATCTTGGAGAAGGAATAGCCTATATAAATATAGTACAAAAACATCGAGTTGGTTCATGATAAAGCACGTGACACCAACGTAAATAGTAGACTTAACAGTGTGTTTCGTGAGATGTGAATATCCGTATGTTTAGTAATTGAACTCGCATTAATTAATAATTATTAATTTCACCTTAGATGATTTTAGGAGGAAGTTACGGAACTTGCTTAAAACTGAAGGACTGCCTAGGAGACCCTTACAGTCGGTTATTGTTATGTCAGCCTTTTCTAATGTGCGTTTCGGTTTTGGAACAATTGTGTTTTTAGGTCCTTATGTTTCTAAGGAAGGTGTTTGTTAAGTCGCCGAAGTCTCATTGCAACGAGAAATAAATTAATGAAAGAAAGGTGATGATATAGATTAGAATGAGTCACGCTTATACTCGTACTTAAGATAAATGTGACTGAATTTGATGTTTAATTATTACGGGAACTTGTTGTTTTAGTTTAGATGACGAATTAGTAAGCTATTGAGAATGACTCTTGAGAATTGTAGAGTGACAGTACACCTAAATCTATCTAATGTAGAAAACTCTGATTAAATGGGCCAAGATGCTAGAACTCTTACATAGACGATTGTAAAATTCCCACGAATGTGTAAAATTCCCCATACTCTACCAATTATTTAAAATGCGGTTTTTGATGATTACTGATATGAAACTACAGTCAGCTGTACTCTACACGCAGACTAAATACAATAATACATCTACTTTGACGTTTGGTCTCTGTGTAATAAATGTGGTAATTGGAAATCAAAAAATACGTATAGGAGTATAAAAAAGTCGTGTTGAGAGATTGTGATTACTAGGGTGTAATTACCCTTTGAGAAATATTCCGAAAATGATGTATTATGAAAACTTCACGCTCAGCACCGTATGTTTATATCATATGACAATTGTCAGGAAAGTGTTCGAATAGCTCATTATATACAATCTACAGAACGATATGTATATACAGAAGAAAAGAGGTGAGAAGTTCATGTATTTATGTGAGATGATATTAGAAAATAACTCAAATCAGGTATTGTTAAGGGATTGCTTAAAACGCGAAATGTTAGTCGAATCAAAGAAAATAAGTAAGTCATTACGAGAAGTTGATCCTATTAATTGTTAGAGGCTAGAAAATGGTACTCTCTAATGATATTGATTCTCGAGCGAGAGTTAGATTATTAGAGACTGGGAAATAATCTCCCTCTCTTCATCTTAAGGGTGTGTTTAGGCCTTGTTATTGAAATGTGGCAGAAATTGACCTGATGAATCTACAAGACAATTTTGTGACATTTATATTTAATTGGGACTTTGTGTTTTTGTTTTCTTTAAAAATGGGCTATGAAACACAAGTTTTTGGACGCCGACCTGATTTTGTTGCCTGTGAGATGCAAATTCAGTAGTTTTGCATGTTTGATGGCATTATTACGGCTAGGTACTGGAATCAGTAGAAGATTTTCGTTTTCGATAGACAATCAATTAACTATAAAATTATCAAAAATGATGTGTGCAATGGACTGCTACAACAGATTAGTAGGGTTTAGACTTGGATTAGATATAATTTTATTCAGGGTAATGGACAAGATTTAACAACAGTCACAGAATTATATAGCAAGAGAACTGAATTCTACTGATCTCTGCTAAGCCTGACAACTTTAGACAATTGAGAGAAATCGAAAAAACTTGGAACTTTTTCAATAAAGGGAAATCACTTTTCGTAAAGAGAATTCGATAGCAAGTCACCAGTAACGATTCATTGTATATATAGTCTTTTATGTAAGTTTCAAATTCCAAGCACGATCCTATTAACAAAAACAGTGGAAAAGTGTTTAAATTGATATCGTGCTTGGGGTTTACAAAAATATTGATGATTGTGCTCACAAAACAATATTATACATAATCTCTCACTGTTGTGAACACATGAAGCATTATCGACAGATAGGATATTAATGTGTGTGTCACCTATTGGGATATGGCTCACGCTCGCACCAATATATATATCAGGTACAGAAGTAAGAGTGTGAGCAGTGCACAGGCGACGAAATCTAGTTCAACCTTAAATTAGGGAGAAAATAAACCTTGCAAAAGAAAGAAAGAAAATCCTTTCAAGAAAATTCCAAGATTGCAAAAATGTCACTTTGATCAAAGCTATGAATAAACCCAATTCTCAAAATCTTAACAAGGTATTATTTGGGACCACGAGGGGTCATAGAGATTTGTTCTTTGCAGCCTAAGAGATGGAAAAAGATGTGTGGTTTTGCGGGCTCTGGTTATCTTGGATTTTGTTCGTAAAGAGAGAGAGAGTCAGAACGAGAGAAAAGAAGTAGAGTTTATGTGTAAACTGTGAACATTGAAATTACATTGGAGAAAGAAGAGGCGCTCAATCCAAGATGCCTCAATAACCGTCCAAAGAGGGAAGAGGAAGGGTGTAATTTCTGAATTTTTTGATGAGAAAAATGAAAGATTTTTAGGTGGTAAAATCAAGGGCTTTACTATTTTGCCAAAAGATTAAATTAAACATGACTTAACTAGTACATAAAACACATTAAACACAACATCTAATTGTCATATAAAGTTGGTCCAAGCAATCAACATAAAGCCATTAAACAATAATTAGTACCACAAATTCACATAGCACTCAAAAATAATAAGGCACAATAATAGTAAAATAAAAACGTAAAATAACACTACTAGTATTACTGATACTACTACTGCTATGCTTTAGCTGCTGTGATCAGGCCTAGCTGCTGCTTGCTGCTGCTTGCTTGCTGCTGGATTACTATGCTGCTTGTGCTCTACTAGCTATGCTACTACTAATCATAATAATAGTAATATTAATAATAATAATAATAATAATAATAATAATAAATAAAATAATAATTATATATAATAATAATAATAATAAATATAATAATAATAATAAATAATAATAATAATAATAATAATATAATAAATAATAATAATAATAATAATAATAATAATAATAATAATAATAATATATATAATAATAATAATAATATATCAAACGATCAAAATAAAAAGCTATACCTAGAGAGAAATTCTAAAAAGGTGACAATAACAATAAAATTTGCCATTGAGAAAATTCGGGGTATTACATATCCTACCCACTTATAAAGTTTCGTCTCGAAATTTACAAAGGAACGGTAAGCTAAAAAAGAATGAGGATAAAGACATCATTACGATTACTCGGCTACAAACAACTCGGCTATCTTCTGTCGCATGACTCCTCAGTTTCCCATGTGGCTTTCGTTCATACTTTGGCTACGACACAACACCTTCACCAAAGGCAATTTTCCTTTTTCTCAGGGAACGCACCTGACGATCTAGAATTTTGACTTGGCTTTTTCCTCAAAGTCAAATTAGGTTTCGATCTTCCACAGATTCCACGGTTTTAAAATGCCAAAGGATCGCTCCGATAACGCTTGTTAACTGGGAAGACATGGAACACATTAGAAACCTTAGATAGTTCGATCCGTACAAGGCTAACCTCCTAATAACCCACTTCAAACCAACCCTCTCAGGAATCTTATAAGGGACCCACATACTTAATGCTGAGTTGCGCCTTCACACAAAACCTCCGAACTCGACATCACCCTTCTTGGTGACACGTTCAAAGCCTTATCCAGACATTGAATACAATGGGTCTCTACCGAACATCAGCATAAGATTTTTGTCGATCCTGGGCAGCCTTCATCTTTTCCTGAAAATAACCTTTTACCTTCTCGCACTGTAGCTTGGATACGCTCGGGTCCCAACACCAACGTAATCACTTAATGTTCGCTGCCAAAAAGGTAGGAACTAAACACGAAATTTCTACCATAGAGAGCTTCATAGGGAGCCTCTGAATACTTGAATGGGTAAGCTGTTTGTTGTAGAGAATTCTACCAAACTTATAGGACTTCACCAATGAGCGTTGAATTCTGGGCACACAGCACTGAAGCATGTCTTCCAAAGTCTGAATTGGTCCTCTCCGTTTTTCCCATCAGTTGGGGCAATGAAAAGCATACTTAGCTTCAAACTTTGTACCTAAAAGCCTTTGTATGAGACCGAAAATGAGATAAGACCTGGGATCTCGATTAGAACAATTTCCTAGTCCAATCCATGCAGCCTTATGATTTTCATTCGCATAGGCCTCCGCCATTTTGCTCCATTGACCAAGTCCTTTCTTCATAGGAATAAATCTTGGCAACTTTGGTCAAGCGATCGGCTATTCACCACACAACATTCAAGCCACCAGCAGCCATTAGGAAATCCCATCATACAAAGTCCATGGAAATAGAGTCAAACTTCCTGGTGGAATGGAAGTGGGTTGCATTACACACCACTTGGCCCTTTGATGCTCAATCTTCACTCTAGACACACCAAACATTGGCACAAACTCCAGCAATGTCTTTTCCCATACCAAGGCCACCAAAAGCTCAACTTGAGATCTTTGTACATCTTCGAGCCTCCGGATGCCTGAATAGGGAGTGGGTTATGAACTTCCTTCATGATTCGCATCTTCCACAAATGGAATCATTAGGCACACACCATCGGGTCCTTTGACCTCATAGTCCATTCTCAGCAATGTGAATTCTCGGCTCGGCCTTAGAGCTTTAGCAGCTCGAATTTTCTGGAGCTTAGATCATTCTGTTGCTTTTCCCTCAACTTAAATATAAGATTGGGTTCCAGAAAACTCATAGCACTTGACGAGCCTTAACCTCACGCTAAGGAGACACTTCAATTTCCATCTTATGGAACTCCTCACCATAAGTCCTTTTGAGAGGAGACTCTCACAAATTCGCAAGTGACCGGCTTCCGAATCAAGGCATTAGCAACTTATTAAGTTTTCCCTCCTTGTACTCAAGGTCAATCATGAGTCCTTAATAAAGTCGAGCCAGCGCCTTGACCGCATATTCAACTTCTGTCTGAGTGAAAATGTACTTGAGGCTTTTATGATCGGGTGTATACTTGCATGACACACCATAAAATAATGTCGCCAAATCTTTAATGCAAACACCACCGAAGCCAACTCAAGATCATGTGTCGGATAGTTCCTCTCATGAACCTTCAATTGCCTTGAAGGCATAAGCAATAACCTTACATTAGTTGGCATCAGGCACATTGTCAACCCGGCCATTCCTTTGAGGCATCACTGTACACCTCATATTCTTCTCCATCTGTAGGTAAGCTAGGACAAGAAGCGTTGTGAAATCTCTTTCAGGCAATTGGAAAGCCTTTCACAATTCCTCGGACATCGGATTCTGCAGTCCTTCTTCATCAAACTTGTTAGGGGTCGGCAATAATAGAGAAGTTATGCAAAACCTCCGTAGTAACGGCAAGACAAGGAAGCTTCGAATTCAACTTCATTAGAGGGACTTGGTCCACTCAAGAACGCCTTGATATTTGTTGGATCAACCTTCACTCCTTCTTTGTTGATTAACATGGCCTAGAAATGCCACTTCTTAAGCCAGAATTCACACTTTGAGAACTTTGGGCACCATTTCTGTCTTCCTGGGATGTCCACACACCATTCCTAGATGTTTGCATGCTCTTCTTCTCCTTCGAGAACACCAAGATGTATCGATGAAGACAACTACAAACACTGTCCCAATAACCTCATGGAAGGATATTCATCTGATCATGAACATAGCAGGGGCCTTCGTAAGACCAAAAAGGCATGACTACAAATTCGAAATGCATATCTTAGTCCGGAACGCCGCTTTTGGATTTATCATCTTCTTCACAGGGAAATCTGATGATAACCAGACTTAGATCGATCTTAGCGAAGACAAAGACCCGCGCCTTCATTTTGATCACAAAGATGCTTTAAATTTGGGCAAAGGTTATACTTATTCTTGATAGTCACCTTGTTCAGCTCGCGATAGTCCAAATGTCACACCGTATACAACCTCCTTCTTTTTCACAAAAGGACTGGAGCAACCCCGAGAGAAGTTCTGGCCTTCTGAAGCCCTTTTCAAAAGCATAATAATAATAATAATAATAATAATAATAATAAGTATTATTCTTTTCTCGCATCGCGGTTGCAGTCTTCTAGTTTACAGGGTAAACTTCTTCAGCATTCTGGCGTTGTTGGTTTTGGGTCGGCCTTTGATGGTGCGTTGGGTCTTTTTAATAGGACCGTGGAGACTAACCTTAGCTTATGCGTAACCCTAGTGAGATCGCTGCCCCAAAGCTCATGAAGAAACTGGCAGATTTGTATTTCACGAAGGTTACTGCATCTGCTCACTCCACCTACTCCTTGTCTACCCGTCAGGTTGCCTTGTGGAAATCACAACAGGGGAATCATGCTTCTGCTTGGCTCCGGGTGGTTCCGATATCTGGTTTGGGCCAGACTATGAACGGTAAGACTTATCGTTCTGTTCTTTCTTATCGGTTGGGTGTTCCTTTATTCTCCATTTCGGCTCCTTGTTCTGCTTGCTCGCGGGTTTTTGATGGAGATATTTTTGGGGATCATGTTGTTTCCTGCTCGGGGATGATGGGTATCAAGCACCATCACAATGTTGTCCGCGATACTCTTCTTGACATCTGTTTTCGATCTAGGATTTCTGCTCGTAAGGAGGTAAATGTTGGGTTGACTGATGGGATCGACGGGGCTCTTCGACRGYRHGATGTTTTGCTCTATTCTTGGGATGACGGCTTGGATGTGTGTGTTGATCTGACGGGTTCTTCTCCTTTGACGCAATCTGGGTTGTCTGACTTCGTTCCTGGTCGTATGGTGGCGGTAGCAGCTCAGCGGAAGCGGGAGAAGTATTTGGCGCGTTGTAGG
>SNQN01006545.1:0-10527 GCA_008642245.1 Bassia scoparia | reverse complement strand
AAATATTAAGTTCAATTCAGTCCAACTCTATTTCAATCCAAAGAAACAAAGTCTAAATGGATGCGGGCACGTGGCTATGGAGAAGTTAATAGGGGTGAAAGTTCGGTTTTCGGTTTYYATTTTATYACCAACTCCAGATCTGAACCATTTTATTTCGGTTTTTAAAATTTCACTCCAAATCCAAACCAAATTGTATTCCACTTTAAACCAAACCAAGGGTATGTTTGGAAAAACTAGCAGTAGAGGTAGTTGTTAGCAGRAGAGGTAGATGTCAGRTGTAACGGATAGATGCAGCTGTCGACTAGTAGRGGTTGAAGTTGATTATAAMTTGTTAGTGTTTGGKAAAATAAGTAGCGGTTGAAGTAYTGTATTATTAAAAATGTTATAATTATAAGAGTAAATTGTAGCGTTTGAGAAAAGCTACTTCGGAAAGCTAACATTAGTAYCTTTTGCAAAACTCTACCTCAAACGCTACAAYCTACCATGAAACGCTACTCATCCAAACACTGCTWTTTAGATTAAATAGAGTTTTGACTTGGRCAAAACTCTAAAAGCTACCCCATAAGTTACATCCAAACACACCCCCAAATCGAAAAAAATTCGATTTTTAGTCCTTCGATCCAAACCAAACCGAAATTTTGTTACAATTTTGTTTGGTTTAGAGTGTTTAAATTCGCTTTAGCTACAATAACAAATTACGTTTAATTAATGCCTAAAATTCCTAATAAATTATCCGATGACAAATTTATATTAAGTCCAAATAAAGTTTTAAACAGAATAACAACTTAACAACAAAATTAAGTAACAACTCCAAGTCTCTAACACAACTACAAATAAAATAACAACTTAACAAATGACAGTAGCAACAATGACCATTAGCAATCTCAACAATAATATGATAGCAGGGCAGTAGCAATGTTAACAACAATCTATCTATATACTAATACTAAAGTAATGCCTACTTCTCAAATTTTCCCTCCTAAATTTCCCTCTCAATACATTTTATTAATTATAGCATAAAAAATGCAAAAAATATTTAATGAAAGTTGATAAATGTGTATTTGAGTAAAAGAAAGTTATATTTATTTTACATATTTATTAATTCATTTAACTATAAGAGAAATTTTTTTTGTCATAAATAAAACCTATTTTAAAATAATTACAATTTAAAATATCAAATTTCAATTTAATTTGGAGCGATATATAATTTATCTAAAAACCGAGCATATGCTCGGGGATTATCTAGTAAAATAACAATGTTAATAATTTGGTGTGCGGTTTGGAGTTCGATTTTCCTCTCTCACACCGACTCCAAATCGAAAACCAAATTTTCAAAAAAAATTGACTCCAAACAGCACCATATTTTTATTACGGTTCGGTTTGGTATTCAATTTTAAACCGATTTAGTTTCACCCCTAGAAGTTAATGAGAAGAAAGTGAGTAATCGAGTAAGAAATTAATTAGGGTTTTTTTTTAGAAATTTTTTCTAAAATATTAAAATTAATTTTCAATTTAATTATATGGAAAAAAAAATATTACTATGTATATTGAACGAGTCCATGAACAAGTTATGGGTAGAGTCTAGATAAATAAAAACTAGACCCTTACACTACCCTTATCCAATACTCATAAAACACATACTCTAACCTTACCTGTATGTTCAAAAAAGTTAAGACTCATACCCTTAAATTAGGGTGGAGTTTGGAATCTTTGGATGAGTCTAGTTAAGATTTTGAATCCATTATCATTTCTAGTTGAGATCGATCAAACATTCAAACTATACCCTTAAAATTTTGTCAAAACTCTATAAAAATCCACAACAAAACTTATCTCATTCGTTGTGGGGACGATGACATGGTGGAGCTCATACCATCGTCAAAAAACTGAAAAAGTTCCTCACTACTCCATAATGAAAACTGGGAAGAAAGCAAATATGAAGCCTAAATTAAAATTTCGTCAAACATTTAGATTCGCCACCTTTTTAACCAAAGTAAATATAATATAATAAACCAAAATTATATTATATAATAAGTAGTAGTATAATATTATATGTTGCTGCTAATAAACAGGTGGTAAAGGAAGTATATTATAGTTTTTGTAATTATTACGAGTAATAATAATAACTTCCGGATGCCTTAAGTCTGACTGTTAGTGTAGTTGGTCAAAATGTGGTAGCCACTAAAGAATCGTACGGCATACTAATGGAATCTTTGATTACTATAGTTAAAAATATCTTCTTTCGGTGATACTTGTACATCAAATAAAATTATAATTTTCTCCTTCGCTGTTTTTGTAATTGCGAGCATATATGGAACACAACTGAAGACCAAACTCACAAAGACTATTTTGTAGGCCCTAATTCGTTGAAAGTGTACACGGGAAGGCATTCACAATGGTTATTCAAATTTCTTAGGAATTTTGCTTTCGGATTAGGATCCTCTGGAATTCTTTTGAAACTCTAGAGGGTAAGATTTTCTGCCAAAAGTTGTAGTTAATCTGTTTTTGTTATATTTTGCACCGGGTCCACTTCGTTGTGAGATAATAACAACCATTAGATTTTTTTTTCAAGGGTATAGAATTATGAGGAAATTGACCTGAATAGTCCAAAGAACTCCAGTGGGAATCCAATGCCAATTTTGTTTACATATCAAGTCATTTTTTATAACAAACGCTTCCACATATAATTTTTGCTCATAAAGTTCAAACTTTCAAATATTTATATGGTAGGACCTAAGATATATATACAGTACCATTCTACCCTATCAAAGTTAAAACGCTATAATTTTACTACCATTATAAAACCATGTTTTAATTACAAATCCCTCTCAACTTTCAAACCTCAACTTTTACCTCCCACTAACGAATAAGCGGGTTTGTTTTCAAATCCTCAAATATATACAGAACCCCTTATTGGTAGATCCTAAAAATTTTCTAATCTGAATTACTTTCTCCTCGTTTCTAATAAGATGCCTCATTCTATTTGGGATGTTTTATACTCCCTTCATTTCTTTTTACTTGCACCATTTCCTTTTTGGGAGTCAAAGTTAGTAAACTTTGACCAATTTTTTTGGCAAATTTATAATAAACTTTGACCAATTTTTTTGGCAAATTTATAATGTATAATATAGTCAAGTAAGATGTTGTTAGATTCGTCTTAATGTATAGTTTATTAATATCAAATTTTTATAATTTTCTAAACAATACAATTTAAGTTATTAGTAGTCAAAGTTGTGTATTGAAGACTGTGCAAAATGGAATGGTGTAAGTAAAAAGAAACGGTGGGCAAACGGAGGGAGTAATAAATACCTCACTTTCATTTCTTTTCTTTTTTGGAGTGGAGACCACAATTAAAATACTAATTTTTCTCTCTTTTATGTGTGAACAACAAATAAAATACTATTTTTTCTACATCTACTTTATTAAAATATTCATCAATATACCGGCCTACTTTAATCAGTTTTTCCTATTTTTTGGCCCCCACCCTCACACCTCATCACCCTACCAAATTTTGCCTCAAAAATCGCAATTTGAAAAGTGAGATACTTATTAAGAAACGGAAGAACTATTTCAATTCGAGGTATTTTTGTCTTAATATTAGTTCAGTTTAATTCATTTGGACATAATATAATGCCTCCTATTTTTTTAATATTATGTGCATTATTTACTGTTTAGGGGAATTGTGAGCAAAAAAAATCGAAAAACGGATATCCATTTTTTTATCCGGTATCTAGTTTTAAAAATTCGAATATCCGATCCTAAAAAAACGGATCGGATTTCCTATCCAATTTTTTAAAGATAAATATGGATCGAATGCGGATCAATTTTTTAGAAAACTGAAATTCCATATTCAATCCGATTTTATAGCAAAACATATTATAACTTATAAGTTCATATAGTTTTATATATTATGCATTTCTAAATTAATATTATGATATTAAAATATTAATCATATATTATATGAATAATTAATGAGGAAGACAATATATGACATATAAGATAAATTTTCTAAAGATGAATTAAAATTTGTAAATCGGATCTGAATAACCTGATTTTTTTACCACTTATTATTGGAAATATTAATACAATTAGTAAGTATAAAACATTATTCATTCTATTACTTCCTCCGTTTCTTAAAATTGCCTCGGTTTTCTTTTAGAAAATTTTCACAATAATTGTCGCACTTTGCTTTCTTTCCAATTTTGGTGTGGGGATCACAATTAAAATACTAATTCTTCTTTCTTTTATGTGGGGACCACAATTAAAATACTATTTTTTTTCTCCCACTACTTTATTAAAATATTCATCAGTACACCTACTTTAACCATTTTATCTCTCTTTTTTAGTCCTCACTTACACACCTCATTACTCATCAAATTTTTCATCGGTTTCATAAAAAACCAAAGTGAGACGATTTTTGAGAAATGGAGGAAGTACTTAAAATGGATCCGGATTATTTGATTTTTCAATCCAATTTAAATGAATATCCAAATTCGAAAATCTGGTTTAAATTGGAGCGGATTCAGATCGAAAATTTGGTGATCTGGAAATTTGGATATCCGATCTGGTTTTTGACATTGGGTRGGATATTCAGTTTTGCTCACTACCCTAAGAAATAATGTACAAGTATTATAATATGAGTGGYGTTAAAAATAGATATAAATTGAAGAGAYTGTGTGTGAAAAGGGAAAAAGTGGAGAGAAACTAGGGAAAGCAAGAGAAGGTGCGGTTAAAAACATAAATAGAGTATACCAAAATACAACAATGTATAATAAACAAAATATTAAAAATTGACTCAATGAAAAAAATTGCACAAAATATTAAAAATGAGAGTTAATTAATACCTTAGACGGCTAGACGTAGGTGGGTAGAACTTACCATTTTTTTGTGTCAATGGGTTGTGTTCACATTTGATTTTGTGTTTGTTTTAAGTTGGTTCAATTCTTCAAATATACAGCAATAAATAGTACTCCTTCCGATCCAATTTACTTGCTATATTTACTTTTCACACTTGCCGAGACACATTTTTAAATGTTTATATATTATGTTATACATATGCAAAAATTATATATTTAAAAAGTACTCGTCGAGATAAATCAAATAAGATCTCACATGACTATATTTTTAGTTGTTTATATAAAAATAATTACGATCAAACTACAGTAGATGAATAGTGTCAAAAAGCAAATGTAACAATTAATTTGGATTAGAGGGAGTACCATGTATAAGAAATTAGACTAGATTATCATGACAATTAGGGGTGTTCAAATCGGATAATTCGATCCGAATATCCGAAATTTTTGAATCGGGGAAATACCGATCCGAAATACTCGAACTAGTAATTTCCGATCTGAGATCCAAAATTTCGGATCGAATCACGGATCGAATATATATTTTTACCTATTTTTCTTTTATTTTTCCATATGAAATTATTTTTTAGTTAAAAAATTGGATATATTTCGGATATTCGAAAGTGCAAAAATTCCGATCTGAAATATCCGAAACCTTAGAAACCGGATCGGATATTCGATTTTTCGGATCGGATCAAGTGGATCGGATCGGTCATTGTTTAGACAATCTATGCAGGTCACAACTTCGAATTCTCCCACTCTAATTGTAAATTATACTCATCCGATTTCTAATGTATTGTGCATTTACTATTTGGGGGAGAAATTAGGAATAATGTACTTCCTCCTTTTTCTTTTAAATGCCACCAGTCAACAAAAAACTTGACCGGACACAATTTTGACCGTTAAATAACATATAATTATGATTAATAAAATTATTAAAAAACTCAATAATAATATATTAATTTACCGAGACGAATCTACTGAGATCTCATTTGACTATATTTTTATATCGTGTAACGCCGTCAAAACCTTGGTCAAAGGTTTTCTGTAATAGTGAAATTGTCATGTGGTGCTACTAAAAGGAAATGAGGAGAGTATTATATGTGGTGGAGTAAAAAAAGTATGAGAGTGGCGTGTTGTACAAAGGGCTGAAAATATGGAGAAGTGAGTAGATAAGCGGAGAATGTGTGTGTTAGAAAATAGGAGAAGTGTTCGCAAAATAAAGTACATGAATAGAACACCATACTTAAAAATGTCCAAGATAAAAAAAGTGTCACAGAATTGAATATTAAAAATTGGATGGGTAGGTAAAATTGTTGATAACCAATAACTTTAAATCATTTTTAAAACAATATACTTTAATATAAAAAATACTTGAACAGTGTGTTTACTAGTTGGTTTAGCCAATGGCATGCGTGCTTGTATGCTAAAGTTTGATGCGTTAATAGTAAAACAATAATATGAAAAGTATTTGACTATGATAGTGGTCGAATAATTGTTTTTACTTATCTTTATATTACTGAATAGATAACATTGAGTAGATTAAGATTATGTGTCATTATTGCACCAATGTCAGTTACTTATATTGCCACTTATCGATCTTGACTAAGTTTTAAATGTCACATTTTACAATTTAGAATTTGAAACATAGTTCCATATTACATGTTTCATATATTTAGGTAAGTTGCAAAAGATAGCAGTTTTATTCAGATATAATTTATTCATAGAATTACATAAGAGGTAAATGAGTTTTTAAAGGCGGACACATTCCTCTTCCCTTTCTTAGTGTAGGGTCTGTACTATTCACTTATTACTCTGATTTTTATTAATAATTTTCGAGTAGATAAAAAAAATTTAGAGTGACGTTAGATAAGAAATAGATAAGTTGCATAAAATAGCTAGGAAGAAATAAGTTTCTGACTCATGTTAAACTGTAAGTGAATAGAGTAGACCCGTAATAGAGATTCATCAAAAAAATTGAGAGCTTACCACTTGACGAAAATGTTAGTTTTTCCGACTGGTGGTCCATCCTACACAATTTTATTAGTCACCACTTTAGCTCATTTTTATTTCAACTACTTCATCTTATTCAGTTGTTTCAGTCAATCAATTCAGATCAATCCTATTCAGTGACAATAAAGGGACCTAGACCTGTTACATTCATTGAACCTTGATTGACACTTTTAGATGAGAGAGTGAAATGGGGTAAGAACTGGAACTGACATAGAGAGCTTAATCTGGAATTCTTGAAATATAAAGCTCACTAACCGGGCCATAACGGGTCTAATTGAGAATTTTCTTAATAGTTATTTTACATAAAGAGTGGTGAATAAAATTAGAATGTGACGATGGTAAGAATGTTTATTAATTTATAGGGATTTTTCCTCAAGTACCCCTAAGATTTGGGCTAATAGCTCGATACCCTTGAGGTCCCAAGAACGCCTTAGGTATTCTGAAATTAGCGGGTAATAGCTCACGTAACCCTGCCATTACTTTTCCATACATTTAATCATCAAAACTAAATAATTAACCTATTAAACACCTAAAACTAACTAATTAACACTTAACTTTATTTAATTAACTTCTTATTCTTGACTACCAACCCCATTGACCACCAACAACCACCATGACACCACACACCACCAAGCACGCACCACACGCCACCATGAACACCGCAACCCAACCACCATAACTAGTCCCAAGCAGAAATATCTGAAAATCTGATGCGTATTCGACTGATTTTTTAGAATATTCGATCTAAAATTTTTTAAAATCAGATATCCGATTCGAAAAGGTTGAATTTCAAATACTAACTCGAATAGTAAAARTTCAAATTCTGAATATCCAAAAAATCGAAAAAATCAGATGTCAAATATCCGTATCCGAATATATATTCAAAATTGGTAAAAAAAATTACCGAAATGTGGCCAAATACCGGTGGACGAGCACATGATCCATTTCGTAGCTCACTTTCATCAAATATGGTTGAAACTTTGATATGTGTTCGAGATTAGTTGCAAACTACTCGTGGCCCTCTGAGCTAGTAGTTGAAGAAAATCTTGACGATATTGAAAGAATTGAAGAAGCTAAAACATTTTATTAATTAGTCATTATGTTTTTTTAATTAATTTGCATAATTTGGTTTAAACTTCTTACTAAATTTTTTATGGGATTTTCTATGAAATACCCTTGAGGTTTTGCGTTTTTTACAATATACCCCTACAAAAAATTTCGTCCACAATATACTCCTAAAGTTTGATACCTTTCTTTAATCATTAAATTTAACCAAACATAAGGTTATGTGTAACCTTAAAAAAACCCAATTTTTTTTWAAAAAAAGCAGTGACTACTCCTCCCACCACCCACCCCCACTCCACCAATCCTCCCACGCCTATTAAAGGTTAAGTTTGATTAATGGTTTTATAAACATTTGGTTATCACGTAGTAGGGTATCAAACCTCAGGGGTATATTGTAGAAGAAAGTTTTTGCAGGAGTATATTGTAGAAAACGCAAAACCTCAGGGGTATTTCATAGAAAATCCCATTTTTTATTGTATATTTCTTTTTAAAATTTGTTGTGTATAGTTATCATCACTTATTGAGCAACCTTCAAGTGTTAAGATTGGAACTTGGAAGAAGTAAAGATGACATTGTAATTTTTTTTTTWAAAAAAATTGTGGTGTAATTTCCTAATTTGGAGTTTGTGGAATTGGTGTATGGTGTATTTCATATTTGAATCACTACTTGTTACTTGTTGGCGATGAAGTTGCTTAATATTTGGAGCTTGAAAGAGATTATTTTATGTGTGTTAAATATGTTTTTGGACTTGTGTATTGTGTGTGCTTACTGGGTTTTTAGATGTTGGTTTGTTATTTATTTAGTAGAGACTAGAGTATATATATACATAAATATTTCGAATCGGATACTAATATCAAATTTGAAAATTTAGGTTTTGGATAAGCTCGATATTCAATTCGTAATTAGGCCTAACCACAACAACCCAGCTTCCACAACGATCCAACCACCACAGCAAAATTGTTAATCGAATTCGCACATGAATTCATCCAAAAGAACTAAATCTAGCTCTTGGTTTTGGGTTCGAAAAATAGAAGCTTTGGGTGCTAATTTTGAACATGAAAGCATAACTATTCAGATTATATTAAAGTTACAATGCAAATGACGCTTTTGGATAATTCTTGTTTGATTCGTTCCAATGAAAACTTATTAATCTAGAGTTCACAATTTTTCCTACTATATACTTTAACAGAGGTGAAAAGTGCAAATGTCCACTTATTCATAAATGAAATCATTAGCCATATAAAAAGCAATTGAAAACTCAAAAATTAGATCAATAGTGTAGCATATAACACATAATTGGATATGAAATTCTTCCTTCAAAATTGTCAGAATTAAGAAACCTGAGTTGCTAATGCATCTCATGCATTCTGAGCAAAACCTTCAGGAATCAGTGACCAACAATAAGTTCATTAAAACATAATACAATAATGGCCACAAGATNTATTGTGTGTGCTTACTGGGTTTTTAGATGTTGGTTTGTTATTTATTTAGTAGAGACTAGAGTATATATATACATAAATATTTCGAATCGGATACTAATATCAAATTTGAAAATTTAGGTTTTGGATAAGCTCGATATTCAATTCGTAATTAGGCCTAACCACAACAACCCAGCTTCCACAACGATCCAACCACCACAGCAAAATTGTTAATCGAATTCGCACATGAATTCATCCAAAAGAACTAAATCTAGCTCTTGGTTTTGGGTTCGAAAAATAGAAGCTTTGGGTGCTAATTTTGAACATGAAAGCATAACTATTCAGATTATATTAAAGTTACAATGCAAATGACGCTTTCGGATAATTCTTGTTTGATTCGTTCCAATGAAAACTTATTAATCTAGAGTTCACAATTTTTCCTATTATATACTTTAACAGAGGTGAAAAGTGCAAATGTCCACTTATTCATAAATGAAATCATTAGCCATATAAAAAGCAATTGAAAACTCAAAAATTAGATCAATAGTGTAGCATATAACACATAATTGGATATGAAATTCTTCCTTCAAAATTGTCAGAATTAAGAACCTGAGTTGCTAATGCATCTCATGCATTCTGAGCAAAACCTTCAGGAATCAGTGACCAACAATAAGTTCATTAAAACATAATACAATAATGGCCACAGGATGGTACTTAAGCAGCTTCAGCAAATCCTATTTTTAGATTTCCATAGTCGAAAACTGTATGGTAAGCTCCCAAGAAGATGTTCCCAAGAATCCTAGCACAATKRGAAGGCAAAAACAGTCATATAACACCATAAGATGCATTGAAACAGACATTGGATTTGCAAGCTTGATAGGATTACTTGAAATTCTTGGTCATGGTAYCTTACCAAAGTGGCCCTTGCGGRGGAGGCAAATCCACAGRAGCAAACCCYTTGAAGCACACAGTTGAACAGCCCTGTTTTACTTTAAGAATGTACTGCACCATACAAGCCAAACTCAGGAATTAAACTTCATGTTCAGCCTTCAAAACAAGAAAAGTTACTGTCGACATTCGACAATGTTACACTGTTGATTCCTCATAATTGCAGTTACATCCAGTAAATATAGCAAATAGAAGGAACATTCCATCAGTCCTGAATTTATCAACTGTCACATTGT
>SNQN01006544.1:17258-37986 GCA_008642245.1 Bassia scoparia | reverse complement strand
AGAAGATAGACTCGTGACTTTCGTCAGTTCCATTACCCATGTACTGCTTTTTCTTAGATTTGTCTGGAATTGTCTCTGAACTTCAAATTTCCTGGATACATGTGTGTTCATGTCACCCAATATGAGCTTTGTTTACTTTCTTAGAAGTGTGTTTTGTTAAACATTTAATAGGGAAGAGATGGGTGAGAGAAGAAGAAGATGGACTAGGGCGAGTGAAGGGAGCAGGTCTTTTCATATTTTACATTACTTGGGATAGGATTTTAGTTTTCTTTTTAATCAATATTAGAAGGATAGTTTCAGATGAGGAAAGTGGTCTTTCTCTCCGCTTTCATTTGTAAGTTTTCCATTTTTATCGCTTCACTTTCTTGATTTCTTATGATCAAGTTCATCCTTTGATTCTACTTCTGGAAATATAGTAGAGTTTCTAACCACAAGAAAGTCTCGTGTTTCTAAAGTGAATTATATTCATTCCTACTGCTATTTTTTATTTTCATCCACTTTCCACCGAGATTAATATATCTGGTTAAAATAATATAATATATTTGCGCAGTACGTATGCATTAGTGACATCCAGATGTGTTTGATCCATTTTCACATTCTCCGGACGGCTATAAATAGAGGCATTAGTAAGCCATTCAGTGTTATCTACATACAAGCGAGATATTTTGCTGGTATGTTAATTTTTGCTAGATTGTGTAATAATATTTACATATTGAAAATGCATTGAATTGGACCTTTTTTTTCAAAACAAAACTCTGTCATATTTGTCACAGTGACTATACCGTTACTAGTAGTGTTTAATGTTATGCTTTGGTAGATGCAGTTCCATCAGATCGTAAATTATTCTGTTAGAACCCTTTTCCCAGTCCAATCTTTTAGAAGTAAAACTTCATTGAACACTAATATTTTAGAGGTACTTGAGTCTGGCAGTGCGCCAGTTCAACTGGGTTTTAGGGAGTCTTATGGTGAGAACATATGAGAAATATTATTATTTTGGTTTGGGATTTGTACATGCATTAGGGATTCTTTGTCACAGCATTGGTCAGCAATGACTTAATATTACGCTGATTAGATAGTGTTAGCTCGTAGTTGTCATTGTCTAAAATCGGATCAAACCAATTTTAACTATGTTCATATATTTTGATCTGTTCGATTTCCTTGAAGCATAACTCAGTTCACTGCTCAGCTGTGTTTATTTCTATACTACATGCTCAACTTTTTTTTGATACTATGATAGACAAGCACTTGCTGTATCACAATGTCCTGAGTTAATCCAGTGTGTTGTTCCCGAAGTCACTGATGTTATTTTACAGGACTTTATCCCCTTAGGAGAACTCAATCTGCAAGATCTTGTCATCTTAATTACTTCTAAATCTATTATCGTTATTATCTTTTCTTTCTGTTGTTTGATGTATCTTTGTACTTGATAATTTTACTGAGAATTGACCGACATGTCCTAAAAGAAGTATGAGGGGAAAAAAGGTTTCTTATATTATTTCGATGGTCGCAAACTGCAGGTTTCAATTCCACCCTACGCAAGGAAACATCAACATCATGAGTACATACAGGTTTTCCTGATCAGTATATGCTTTGTTACATTATCTTTTAAAGCTCTTTCCAAAGGTATATGTCACATTCCCCTCCTTTTTAATTTCGAGGAGGAAATTTGTCTCTAATTATAGTTTTCTTGACCCGCAGCAAAACCCTCTTTGAAGAAGAAAATATGTCTTTATATTATAAGGTGCGTAAGGAAGAGACGTTGGATTGATCAGATTGCTCTTTTGAGGAAGGTTGGGAGGAAATGGAGAGCAGGTCCTACAAGATGTATTACAGTGCTTGGGCAGCCTCTTTGATTTCTTCAGAGCTTTCTTCTACTATACTATGTGGTTTTATGTGTGCACGATGGTAAGCTTCCCTATCTTCATCTTAACATAATATTCAAGTTTAATATGCCTTTTGGATATTGGGAATGTGAAGGCAGTTAAGCAAAGGTTGTAATAATCCCCTGTCTTTTGGCTGTGTGTGCATGCATCTTTGTGTTTACTCAATGTTTTCTAGTTCTCATTTTTTTTCTGAAACACCACTAATTTTCTTTTTTTTGATGCAGATGACGGTTTGACTATTTCATAATTTTATATGGAAGAGTATCGCTGTGTAAGCAATTCAGAAGCTTACCTCTCACTGGAGTCCACTTCTATAGAGTGAGAAGTGTTTTCTTCTTCATTCTGTGTTTGTTTTACCTGTTTTTTACTTTACCTTTCTTATGCTCTTTAAAAAGATATTCTTTTACTTCATCTATTTTTGGATTTAATTATGCCTGTTTAGGTTGCTTCAGTGTATTTTTATTGCATCACCAATTATTTTTTCTAATTATTAAATGCTTAATGCTAATGAGTTGGACTTAATAAGCATTTTATCATTTTGCGGTATTATGTTGAACGAAATGTTTCTAACAAGCACAAGCCTATGAGCGATCTTTTTACTATGAATTTCTGATTGATCCTTCCAACTATGCTACATGTTGACGAAAACTGTTCCTTTAATTGTCCTGCTAACGCATTGGTCAATGACTTTGTGAATAATTTTGGTTACTTTATCCTTTCTTTTATTTTCCATTTTTTAACCTTTTTTTAAAAAGAAATAGTCTTGAAACATTTTACTTTTAAATCTTTTTCCTTCTTTAGTATTAGTCTCTTGCTTCCTATTATTAATTAGTATTATCTTCCTACTCCATTACGTCATCTTCCTTGAAATAATTTGTCAATCTCCATTTTCCCCCTTTTTTTAACGTGATAAGAAAAGGAAATAAAAATTAAGTGTCTAAGCTTGACTTATTGCACAATTCAAAACTTTGACAATATAACTATTACTAATATATAAGGAAAATATGGTCATATGAGCTCTTGTATTGATTCGTCTTGTTTTATAGTTTTCTAAGATATAATTTACATTTCTTGAAATTATACAATTGGAGTTATTAATTAAAAGTTTTGTGTTGACAATTTGACAAAAAGAAGTGGAACATTATAATTAAAAATTGGAGGGAGAATCCAAAAGACCACCAACAACAACAGTTTTATGAAATAAAAATCCATATATAGTACCTGTTGTCTTCTGGTTTGTAACACTCACGGCAATTAATTATTAATTGTTTTTGGTTGATATTTGAATCAATAACTTTTATTCTAGTGGTGTTTATGTCAAGTAAACCAATTTGCAAACCTTATTGACCACAATATTTTGTGTACTAATTGCGGTGTTATTCTTCTCAATTATCCTTTTCAAATTTTCCACTATTTATATTAAATAGATAGCTTCTAGTTGCTACTTTTTTTGTTCGTCAAGACTTTTGATTGAAGAACTTTGCTGAAGCCCAACTCCTTCCTTATCTGAAAAAACCAGCAATGTGGGGCAATTTTGTTGACAAAATATATTCCAATTTTAACTAAAATTTATCGTACATTTGAAAGATTATATAGCCAAACCCCGTTTTAACATAGATGTTTGCGTTTTAGGTGATGATATTTTGTTCATAGACTCCTATTATTTTACAGGCATTTCTTGGGCTTGATGAAGGGATTGCAAGAGATGCTAGAATGCAAGGAAGCACGCTTGGATGCAGTTCTAATGCACAATTCTTAGTTCAAATTGGAATATTTACAGCAGTACCTATGATATGGTTTCATACTTGACTTGGATTAACTAAAGTGCAGCTGCCTTTTCTAACCTTATCTATATACAGTCATCTATAAAATGCTTGGCTGCTGCTTGAACGCGCTTCTGTTTTCGCTGTACCTGTTAAAATTCTGCCATAAAGTAGCTTTTTAGTTTTTCCTTGGTAACTTAACATTTGACCACCTTGGTATTTTTGTTTAGCCATTTGTCACAAGTTGAAATTCTTTTTTTCAAATGCTTATTGTGCAGGCTATCTTCAGTTTCATCACCATGCAGCTCCAGTTTGTTCGGTTTTCTTCACTTCCCTTAGGAACGAGGACACATTACTTTGGTACTATCTTGCATGCGTGCCAAAGTAAATATCTCTGAGTTAACTTATGCACATATAGTTTACTTCAATACTGTGTTTTGTTCTGCTTGACTGCATTTATTTCTTTTTGATAACTTTTGATAACAGTATAGGCGCTCTGGTCGTGGATTTGTTTTCCAGCTATCAAATTTGCTGATAACTACAGGCTTTACTCTAGAGTCATTTTCACAAGCGTGAGTAAACTATCTTGCAATTTGTGAATAGACGCGAAATTGACATACTTTATTGATAACTATATCTATTTTATGAACATGAACAATTTGTTACAGGCTTGAAGTTGCATTGCCTGCTTACTTGGTTACATTGCGTTATGGCTACACAAAGATGGTGCTGTTTCTTTGTGTTCTGACACTCAGCAGTTGGTCTTGTTATCTCCTGGCTCTTTGCTCCCTACATCTTAATCCATCAGGCTTGAATGGAAAGTGAGTTGGATAGAAATATGTCATTATGAATTTTGTATAATTGTGTAAAGATTATTGTGGCTTCCACCATGATCCCATTCATGGCCCTGTCGACCCTGATTTTTCCAGAGCTTTTTGAAAAGACAAAGAAAGGAATCTGGCATATAAGGAGATATAAATTTCAACAGATGCTTCTTTTTATTTTAGAGCATTTTAAGATATATTTGTGATGGTGGGATTGTTAAAAGCCCAGATTCTAACTTCCTTTGTACTAGGACTCTAGTATATTACTTCTTGCTTTTTTAATTAGATGTGACAGTTTTTTTTTTTTCCACAGACTACAATGTAATTTATGTTTATAAGAAATGTAGATATTATAAAAATAAGAAATGGGTCCATGTGGATTGGAGGAGATTAGAGAGAAACTATTGATAAGAAAAAAGTGTCTCAACTAATTTAAAACTTCCTTAAATAGAAAGTGTCACAAATCTGACAACTAAAAAAGAGGAGGAAGAAGTATAAATTAAACAACGCATGGACAATGGAGTACTTAAGTTCTCCCTATATTATTATACTTGGTGTGGGTGCTTCCTTGTTTCTATGGAGTTGGAGTAAACCTATAGGCTGCCTAATTGGATAAAGGCAGCTATAAGATTTAAAAGGGAAAAAAATAAGTTTCTATTAGTTTATGCCTTTTAATTGTTAATAGATCTCTGGCTAGTTCACATATTATGGTTTTGATTTTGGCCCGATATATTAACCTTGAGGATGTGGTCAGAGATATTGACATATTGTAACTAATGAGTCCTAAAATAACCAGTCTGTTAGTAAATAGTGAGGCTAACTGTTTATTTAAATTATTTATTTTTTTAATTTTTTTTTTGGAGCTGAGTCTAATTGTGGTTGGTGATGAAGGCCACTGGTGGTATGTTTAATAATAGTGGGTGAGTCTTCCAAATAGAGATATGTGCATGTGCTGATGATAATATGCTAAGTGATTGACTTCCATTTGGATTGTAATCCACGGTAATTTTGCTGCATTACTGCATTGGGAAACCCGAGTTCAAAACAGCCATGGACTGAAGCCAAGTCAAGAGTCATGTCGCTGTGGCCTTTACATAGTCCAAGAATACAGACTTGTTTTTTCCTCATTGTTATTAAATTATAACTATATTTCTAATTTGGAATCACTTTTGTTGTACGTATCAGACTGTAGAAGATCTTGATGACTGGGTCGGTTGGCTTTCTACAAGGTGGAGTTGTATCAAGGAGAAAATAACTGGGAATCATGGTGGGATGAAGAGCAGGTTTGTTTCATCATAAACCATTCTAAGTCTACTCATTGTTTTGTTTATTATCATCTATATTTCTTCCTTGATTGTCAATCTACGTTGTTAATACTTTCGCATCCTATGCGGGATATATTATGGAGTTCAAAGAGATGAATTGTTGAATCATCAATCGATCAATCAGAGCTTAATCCATAAGTGGGTCGGCTACATGACAAAAAGTGATTAATCCGGAAAATTCACTCCACAAATATGGAACGCCCTCGCGAATCATCATTTAAATTGCTGAACAACAATTTAAACTCTTTTCTGTATGTCTCAATTATGGTATTACTTCATTGAACATATTATATAATTGCAGATTGGGTGGGACTTTCAGAATATTTTAAAGGGCAATTGTAAAAAACATGGTAACTGTTGTTTCCTTATGTAAGCGTTTATTACCTTATTATTAGACCAGTCAATAATTGTCCAACCTTGAAACCTTACCAACTGACCTATAAAGGGGCTTCAAAGAAATTGTGTGACTTGAAAGCCTAACTTATATTTTTATCCAATTCAAATAGATCTTGAAGTTTGGTCAAGAGCAAGCAGCCAACCTGTTCTTATTACCTTACCCAACCCGAATGCATTACATAGCAAAATTTAGATAATGGTATTTTCTTTTCTAGAAAGGCAACTTCAGTTTTCATTATTTTTTGTTTTTTCTTTCTTTTTTTGAAATTTATTTTAGTTTTCTTGGTTATGTATGACTCCTGATATGCCTTGACATATATATATTCGTCATCAATGTTGCCCAGAGACAAGCATATAGAAAGTGCATCTTATAGGCCCTTAATCCATTGCAGATAAATGTTTTGGGTTGAGCAAGTATTGTTTAAGGAAGCCCAGAAAAGACCAAGCTTGAAAACTTATTTCACATCATCTCATTTAAAATATATCTGGTGCATTCTAGATTTTTCACTAGGATTGTATCCTTGTTTTTCGTTTTCATTTTGCCTTGATACCTTCTTTTTTCCCCGCAGGCACATATCCGTACATGGAGAGGCCGTATTACAGAAACAATTTTGAGCTTGAGATTTTCATGTTTAGTATGGTATTGTCTACAAGCTCCATGTAATGCCCGCAAACACCTCACTAGCGGTTAGTTTCTGATTCCTCTTTGCGTCGTGCAGATCTTATCCTCCCTGTCAAGCTTGACTAAGTAATAGTGATTTTATACTTCACTATAATAAGTAAAAAATGGCCACGTCAACATTTAAGTGTGGAACACACACATTGTGAGCGCTGGATAAGTTGGAGCTTTTAGTGAAAGTGAACTACTATCTTTTTATGTATATACTTTTATACTTGCTCCATGAATCGGAAAAGCACATCGCAGGCACGCCACATTTTTAGATTGGTCTATCTGGATGTAAGTATTTTGTTGAAAGTAACACATTTTTCGACAACTCTCAATCAATGCTACATGAGACCCTCATTTACCTTCCAAAATCACTTATCGTGTTGTTTTCAGATACTTATAACTAAGAGATTAACTTTTCTACAACTGGCTAGTCCAACAATTAGACATAACAATAACGCCCAAAGGTTAAAAGATCGTCTTGAATATGGTTTTTCGTACTTATACCAATTTTCTTTGGGTCATTCGATGTCTGCTCTTGTTATCATTGTGAAGCACTTAGTGTTGGAGTGTTTCTGATCACACACACAATACGATTCAAAGTGATCTTGTTTTATCTTTTATGATACTAATATCACAGTTGCGGAGAAGAATTTATTTCCATCAGGCTACAAAACATAGGCTCTTGGCTCATCCCTCATCACTGATTATCACACTTAGGTCCCCACAGTCAAGCTAAGGCATCACAACATCTCGAAGTAGATGCAGTGAAACTGTGAGACGACTTAATATGTGAAGGTGCTTGTTGCTACATCACATGACTGGATTGAGCCCTATCAAATCTTTCCCTTTCCCATATGCCTAAAAACTATATAAGGTAATTAGGCTACCGTTCGCTGCTATTGAGTGGTGAGTGAATGAATCCTTTTGGTCATGTGTGCATGTGTGTTGACGTGGGCAGTTGGGCATATTATAGCATCAAAATTGTCTGCGCATTTCACTTTTTGTTTAGGGATCAAAAAACAAATAAGGCACAAATGGGACAAACCTTCAATAGACAGTCTTAGTCTAAGATTTTGGGGACTGCTTGAAAATGAGACAAGCTAGGAATAACGTGCAGAGTAAGAGAATCTTTTGCCCAATTTTAGGGCATCCAATGCCCCATACCATATTTGTGGCCGAAATCACTAAGGACCATTTCGTTTCATCGAGTTTCATGTGTGGAAGGATGGCTGAAAAGAAAGCTCACTTATCAGCCGTGGAATGCTCTTCTGAAGGGATATAATCCATGCTTTTTGGAATTTTGATGTCATTGGCTTTGTAAGAGATTCGGTAGGGCAACGCCTATATTGTACACCTCCCTCATATTGCTATATACAACCCTTCCTCACGTGATAATAGTGGGCAACAAAAATAAGGAATTGAGTTTTAAAAAAAAATATAATTAAAAACAAACCAAAACATTGCGTAGAAGATTAGTGGAGATTGTACTTGCTAGTGGGGGGGGGTGGTGGGGTGGGGGGGGGATTGTATAGAAATAATTTGCTTGTGATTGGATGTGTCAGGTTCTCTTAGTGTTATAAGGGGGCCTCATGCAACATAAACAATTTCATAGGATGCTCCCTGAAATGTTTCTTGGTAACTTTACCATAACCACAATTTGTTATGACATGCTGGAAGATGGGTTTGATGAATAGATTATGGGTGAAAATGGTTTTGTGAACGTATTAATAATGCCACATGGTTAAGGATGGGTCTTGGGTATATAATGTAACTTGGTTAAGGATGGGCCTCACGCAAAAGTACATATGTTTATAATCCCATTATCACCGTCTATGAAGTTGGTTCTTATAAGTTTTGCCTATTCTTATCTATTAAGTGTTAATATATAAAAATGTTKTGGTAGTTATATATTTGAAGAAGCATTTAGGAATTGTCTAATATATCTATACACACAAGTAACACGACTACACCTCTCGAAGACATCTATCTGTTTTAACACCTGCTGTTTTGTATGCAGATTTATGGCTTCTCCTGGATTGTTCTTGCTGTCATCGTCATTATATTTAAGGTTTGRATCCATCTGTGGGATTATGAGTTWTAAMTTACCATTTCTGAAYATAAAATTAATTTTGTTTTTCGTATTCTGCAGATATTCAGTTTTAGTCCCAAAAAGTATGCTGGATTTCAGTTGTGGATGCGTTTTTTCCAGGGAGTCACTGCCATGGGGCTTGTGGCAGCCATCACTCTTGTTATCATCTTCACTGAACTTACTATTGCAGACTTGTTTGCCTGTGTCATAGCATTCATTGCAACTGGATGGGGAATTCTCTGTGTGAGTACTAATTTTGAAAATAAGGCATTATGTGTAGTGATGGCTTAAAATCAGCATGTTTTCCTCATAAAATAAAATAAAATAAAATATGGCTGAGTCTTATCTCAAGAAAGTGAAATAATACGCATTAGTTAAAAATAAAAAATTAAAAAAAAGCAAGGGTACTCTAATTGTTTCTCATTGGCAAACTTCATACAATGGTAATTGACTGACTGACTGACTGTCCCATATACGTCCGTTTTTTATTAGATGTTACAGTTTCCCCAGAAAAGAACTTTGGAATTTTTGTCAATAGAGTCTCTCAAAGATCCTTTCTGGTAATGTGCATTGGAGTTCGCAATAAAAAAAGTGTAACCTCTAATAAAAAATGGAGGAAGTAGTGTTTATTGCAGTTGCAATGGTAGAATGAATCTCTGTTGAGGGTGCTCCTTGATTTGATTATAAATCATTTGTATAATGTGATGATTACTGCTTAATTTAAACTGTGTTTTGGAGAATCAGTTGGTTTTCACATCTTATTTCTATTGTAGATTTGATGCACTTTTTMGGTGGAACTTTATTCATGATCTTTTACTTGGCTGTTCTGAATGACCTTTTCTGTCTKCTTTTTTCTGTTCTAGCTTGCTATCACTTGGAAGAAGCTTGTGAGAACCATAGGTTTATGGGATTCCATCCGGGAGTTTGCTAGGATGTATGATGCTGGTATGGGTATGCTCATATTTGCACCCATCGCAATCCTTTCTTGGTTCCCATTTGTCTCAACCTTCCAGTCTCGGCTTCTCTTTAACCAAGCCTTCAGCCGAGGTCTCGAGATCTCAAAGATCCTTGCTGGTAACAAAGCTAATGTTCAGATGTGAGATATGGAAATTKATGGGCTCTGAAGTCGCCAATYTTTAGGACTTAGCATTCTTTTGTATCATTTTTGTAGCTTTATTTTTTCTTTATTTGTTTTCCTCATTTTTTTTCCTTTTTATAATTTTTTCTTTGTTGGTTAGAGCCTAGAGGGGAAGGGGGTTCTGTAAATGCGTGAATATGCTGATATATTTTCAATTCTATCAGTGGTTTTTGCCTTTTTGGTGTGTCATTCGTCTTCTAATTTGCTCTTTCCTGTTGTAAATCTCAATTCWGATGATAGCTGAACATCTGGTTAAGTTTCACTCTATTCTTATCTCTACTATTTTGCAGCGGTTTTGTAATTATTATACTTCGTAGTAAAATCACAAACGAAGCAAGACCCCAATTCTTTGTATTCATCACTGATTTAAAAAAATGCTTTGTTTTCTCAATTGAGAATGAGAGATTTATAGACAGGTTATCGTTTGGGGCTTCAATGATTAATAACGGATAGTATTATTTGGCATTAGGCCCGCCTACAGACAGGGCATTGTTGATTGCTATGGACACGCGCGTTGACTACAAGCTGTTCTGTGTCATAAGGTTGTTTTTGCAAATGAATTTTGTCAAGGGTCATTCATATAATCAGATGTGACCCTTAGCTTGTTGGTGAGTATTTTGGGGGAATCTTAAACGGCCTCCAGAATGACAATTCTAACGGGGTCATTTTCTAACATTATAATTGACATAATTGAGGTTTTAACAAAAAAAAAAAAAAAAAAAAAAAAAAAAAATTGACCTTTGAAGTCACATCATATCTTCTAATTTTGGCCCAAAAATTTGCATGGCCTTGTTATATGGTTGTGGGAACTTACTGTAGACTTTTCAGTCATCTCGATGGATATTGGTCCAGAGACCTCATTTTCATGATGTTATAATCCACGATTATCATCCTAAAATTATCGTTTTAGTGACTCGATTTAGTTTTAGCCTCAATGAAGAGTGTTGTGTCTTTCACGAGCTTTTCGGCGTTTTGTTGTCTTCGTCATTTAAGGCCTTCTAAAACACATCATATATCTTAGTTTTGTCCTTCTCAAATTTTTTTATGGCATCGTTATATGGTTGTCGAAAACAACTGTAGACTTTTCGGTCATTTAGAAGGATATTGTTCAAAGACTTCAATTTCGTGAAGTATAATCCATTTTTTTCAACCTATAATTATCATTTCGATGACCCGAATCGGTGTTTCTCCGAATTTGTCACAAATTCAGGGTGATGAGGGATGGCGCCTCGCCAAGTTTCAGCTCATATGACAAAAATTGTGTCACCCACGCGCGTTTCGATGTTTTGTCACTTTTGCATTTGCGGCTTTGAAACCCAAACATATCTTCTAATTTTTGCTCCAAATTTTGTGTGGCATTGTTTTGTGGTTGAGAAAATCAAATGTACACTTTTCATCCATTTCGATGGAAATTTGTCCGAACGCATCATTTTTGTGATGTATAAAACCATGGTTGTCGGCCTAAAAATATCGATTCGGTGACCCGACTCGGGTTTTCCCAAATATTCTCCCACACCTTAAAGGTGATGAGGGATGGCTCATTGTCAAGTTTATGCTTCAAAAGACGAGTGTTGTGCTTCCCAAACGTATTTCGACGGTTTGTCTCTTTCGTCGTTTGCAACGTTCGAAATCCATTCATTACACCAAGTTTTAACCTCAAATTTCGCATGTACGTTAACTGTAGACTTTTCGGTCATTTCGATAGAAATTGGTTAGAAAACCTCATTTCTGTTGATGCATAATTCACTTTTTTCGGCCTAAAATTATTCTTTCAGTGACCCGGGTCGATTTTGCTCGAAATTTTTTCCTCATCTTAAGGGGTGATGAGGAGACCTGATTTTCGTGATGTAAAATCCGCGTCTTTTGGATATTAAAAAAAACGACGTCTCGGTGACTCAATTTGGTTTTGCTTTGAATTTCTCCCACACCTTAAGGGTGATGAGTGATGGTCTGTTGGCAAGTTTCTGCCACAAATCCCAACCGTCAGGCCTCTTACGAACGTTTTGACGTTTTGTCAGTTTGTTGTTTGCGGATTCAAAAGTTCCTTGTATGGACTCATTTGGGCCCAAATTTGCCTTGGGTTCATCAAATTATCATAAAATTTCGACAATCAAAGACCTTATTTTCGAGATATATAATTCACGTTTTTCGGCCAAAAAGCGACGTCTTAGTAACCCGGACCGGTTTTACTTAGAATTTCTCCCACATCATGAGGGTGATGTGGGATGGATCATTAGCAACTTTCGACCCCAAATATCAAGCGTAATGTCTCTTACGAATGCTTCAACGTTTTATTGATTTGTCGTTCGCCGACTCAAAAGTCCCCCATATGGACTCATTTGGGCTCAAATTCATTATCATATGCAGTCATCGTAAAAAATTTGGTTAGTTTCAGCCCTAAATATCAAGCGTAGTGTCTTCTATGAGCGTTTCAATGTTTTGTCGATTTGTTGTTCGCAACCTCAAAAATCCCCCATTTAAACTCTATTTGGTCCCAATTTTGGCATGGGTTCATCCTATGATCATATGAACTCATGGTAAAATTTTAGACTATTTTTTAAAAAACATTCAAAAGGCCTCATTTCCGTGATTTAATTCCATGTTTTTCGCAAAAAACAACGCTTCGGTGACCCAACTCGGTTTTGCCCAAAATTCTCCCAAGCCTTACAAGTGATGGGGGATGACTCCTTGCCAATTTTAAGCCCTGAATACTGAGCGTAGTGCATCCTACAACTGTTTTTGTCGTTTTATCAATATGTCGTTCGCGGCTTCAAAAGTTTCTTATATGGACTCTTTTCAGCCCTAAATATGGCTTGATTTCATCATATAATCATACGAACCCATGGTAAAATTTCAGCAGTTTTTTCGAAAATTTTCCACAAACCTCATTTTCGTGTAGTGTAATCCACGTTTTTCAACCAAAATACGATGTCTCGGTGACCCAGCTTTATTTTGCCCAAAAATTCTCCCACACATTGAGGGTGATAAGGGATGAGCCTTTGGCAAATTTCGACCCTGAATACCAAGGTTAGTTGTCCTACGAGCGTTTTGACGTTTTGTAGTTTTGTCGTTCGTGGACGTAAAAGTCCCCCGATGAATTCATTTGGACCCCAAGTTTGTCTTGGGTTCATCATATTATCATATGAATCCACGGTAAAATTTGCGTCAACTTTTTCGAAGACCTCATTTTAGTATTGTGTAATCCACTTTTTTTAACCAAAAAAACTTTCCGGTCACCCGGTTCTGTTTTGCCCCAAATTTCTCCCACACCTTGGGGGTAATGAAGGATTAGTCATTGGCAAGTTTTGGTTCCAAATACCAAGCATAGTATCTCCTACGATAGTTTTGACATTTTGTAAGTTTGTGTTTTCCGGACTCAAAAGTCCTTCGTATGGACTCATATGGCCTCCAAATTAGCCTTCATTTCATCATATTATCATATGAATCCATGATAAAAATTTCGGCAATTTTTCTAAAAACCTCATTTTCGTGATGTATAATTCACGTTTTTCTGCCAAAAAATAACGTCTCGGTGACCTGCATCGGTTTTGCTTTAAATTTTTCCAACACATTGAGGGTGATAAGGTATGGGTTGTTGGCATGTATCGGCCCCAAATACCGAGCGAGCGTATTAACTCCTATGAATGTTTTGACGTTTTGTCAGGTTTGTTGTTCGTGGACTTAAAAGACCCCATATGGACTCATTTGGGCTCAAATTTACCTTGGGTACATCATATTATCGTATAAATCCATGGTACATATTTCGGCAATTTTTACAAAACAATTCCGAAGACCTCATTTTCGTGATGTATACTTCACTGATATAAGGTCTCCGGACAATTTTCCTTGGGTCCAAAAAAGACTTGGGGCCCAAATGAGTCCATACGGTGAAATTTTGATTCTGTTAAAGAAAAACGAGAAAACGTCGAAACACTCGTACGAGGCAGTCTGCTTAGTATTTGGGTCCAAAACTGTTGGAACAGTCATTTTTATGACCGTGAAGGTGTGACAGAAATTCTGGACAAATTCGAGTCGGGTCACCGAGACATGATTTTTTGGCCGAAAAACGTGGATTATACTTTACTGAAATGAGGTATCCGGACAATTTTCGAAAAAATTGCCAAAACTTATACTATGGGTTCTTGATAATATAATTTTTACAAGGAAGATTTGGGGCCCAAATGAGTTCATATTGCTAACTTTTGAGTCCGTTAAAGAAAAGACGAAAAAACGTCAAAACATTCATTGAAGGCAATCTGCTTAGTATTTAAGTCCAAAACTGTTCGAATAGTCATTTCTCATGACCGTGAAGTGTGATAGAAATTTTGGACAAATTCGAGTTGGGTCACCGACACATGGTTTTTCGGCCGAAAAGCGTGGATTATACATCACTGAAATGAGGTTTCCGGACAATTTTAGAAAAAATGCCAAAATTTGTACCATGAATTCATATGATAATATGATTGGTCCAAAGACGATTTGGGGGCCAAATGAGTCCTTACGACGGACTTTTGAGTTCATTAAAGGAAAAAATGAGAAAACGTCGAAACACTCATAGGAGGCAGTCTACTTAGTATTTAGGTTCGAAATTGTTGCAATAGTCATTTCTCATGACCGTGAAGGTGAGACAGAAATTTCGGACAAATTCAACCAGGGTCACTGAGACATGGTTTTTTGGCCGAAAAACGTGGATTATACTTCACTGAAATAAGGTCTCCGAACAATTTTCGGAAAATTTTCCGAAATTTATACCACGGGTTCATATGATAATATGATGGAACGAAGGAAAATTTGGGGCCCAAATGAGTCCGTAAGGCGAACTTTTGAGTCCGTTAAATGAAAAATGAGAAAACGTCGAAACACTTGTAGGAGGCAATCTGTTTAGTATTTGGGTCTGAAACTATTGCAATATTTATTTCTCACGACCGTGAAGGTGTGACAAAAATTTTGGACAAATTTGAGTCAGGTCACTGAGACATGGGTTTTTGACCGAAAAAATTGGATAATACTTCACTGAAATGAGGTCTCTGGACAATTTTCGGAAAAAATTGTGAAATTTGTACCACGAGTTCATATGATGATATGAAAGGGTCCAAGTAAGATTTATGGCCCAAATTATTTCATACGGCGGACTTTTGAGTCCGTTAAAGGAAAAACGAAAAAACGTCAAAACTTTCGTAGGAGGCAATCTGCTTAGTATTTGGGTCCGAAACTGTTGGAATAGTCATTTCACATGACCGTGTATGTGTGCTAACAATTCTGGACAAATTCCAGCCGGGTCACCGAAACATGTTTTTTTTTGTCAAAAAACGTGAATTATACATCACTAAAATGAGGTTTTCGAAAAAATTATCGAAATTTGTACCGAACTGCATAGTTTTTGACATTTCAACTGAAATTGGTCCGAAAAACTTATTTTCGAGATGTATAATCCATGTTTTTCGACCTAAAATTATCGTTTCAGTGGTTAGGTTTAGCTTTGCCTTGAAATTCTCTTAAACTTGAAGGGTGATGGGGGATGGCTCCTCGCTACGTTTTAGCATCAAATGACGAGTGTTGTGCCTCCTACGCGCATTTCGACATTTTTTTCACTTTCGTTGTTTACAGTTTTGAAACCCCGTCAAATCTCGTAGTTTTGGGCCCAAAGTCTGTGCGACATTGTTATATGTTTGTGGAAACCATCTGTGCAGTTTTTTTGGCCATTTCGACGGAAATTGGTTTAAATAATATATACGAAGTATTTATGATGTATAATCCACGGTTTTCAGCATAAATTATCATTTTGGTGGCACGGCTCATTTTTACCTCTACTTTCTCTCACACCTGAAGGGTGATGAGGGTTGACTCCTTGTCAAGTTTTAGACTCAAATGACGGGTGTTGTGTCTCCCACGCACGTTTCAATGTTTAATCGCTTTCATCGTTTGCGGCTTTCAAAACCCCATCATATCTCCTAATTTTGAGTCCAAATTTTGTGTGACATTGTTATAAGATTGTGGAAACCATTTGTAAACTTTTCGGTCATTTCGACGGAAATTGGTCCAAAGTCTTCATTTTTCGTGATCTATAATCCACGTTTTCAGCCTAAAATTATCGTTTCGACGATTCGGCTCTATTTTGACAAGATTTTTCTCACACCCTAAGGGTGACGAGGGACGACTCTTCGCTACGTTTCAACATCAAACGACAAGTGTTGTGCCTCTCATGCGATTTTCGCTGTTTGTCGCATTCGTCGTTTGCGGCCTTAGAAATCTTAATCATATCTCCTGATTTTGGTCCCAAATTTTGCATGACAACGTTATATGATTTTGGGAACCAACTGTGGACTTTTCCACGACTTCGACAGAAATTAGTCCGAACACCTCATTTTCGTGATGTATATTCTACGTTTTTCGACCTAAAATTATCGTTTCGGACTTTCGGTGACCTAGCTTGGCCGAAACGCACATCGGAGGGACATTTTGTTATCTGAAGCATATTTTTACTGATTATCCTCGAAAAAACTACAATTTCAAAGCCTGTCCATCTAGCTTTCAACCAGTTCATTTTTTTAAGAAAGCGTTAACCAGTTGAGCTATCCCTCACTCTCAACTTTCAACCAGTTCATGACTGCAAAAAAAGAACTTCATTAATTTCAATTCTAAGCTCACGATCCCCTTAGAAACGGTAAAAAAAATAGGGTAACACAAGAAGCATTAAGATTCAGGAGAAAGGTTATACTACCTCCATTTTTTTTAGAAGTCTCACTTATACTTTTTATGTGAGAGCTTTTTGGTACAAGTGGAACATCTAAAAAAACGAAGGTAGTATAATATTACGTAAATTATACAGACTTGTCATAAGGTGAAACTCACTACATAGATTCTCAATATAAGAATTTAGGGTTAAATAATTTACATTTTGTAATCTGAAGCATATTTTACAGATTATCCTCGAAAAAACTACAATTACAAAGCCTTTCCATCTAGATTTCAACCAGTTCATGACTGCAAAAAACGTTCTAGGCTGAATGACTAGTTACAAGAGGTGTCTCATATCTATCGTATACATTCCTGCTTCAGCATCAKGATTCAGCTACCAGCTGCCAAAGCCTGTTTTTTAACCATGGAGTCACCTAAAACTGGAGTCTGATCTACAGCGGAGAAAGTCAATTCTGATGAATGAGCATAATCTATCGGATGGTCGTATTTACATGCAGGTCCATACTTGCAAATTCCGTATCTACTGTAATAGCTACAAACATTTTCACCCTGAATGCAAAACATCAAAGCAGGATCAAACTTACGGAAAGGATCAAATATCAGAAACAGTAATTATTTAGTGACTACGGTTCAATCAAAGAAAGTTTTGCATGTGTGAAGTGAATTAATCAAACATTTCAACATATCCACATTCTTTTGTTTTCATTTTTTCTGTCAATATTATCATATATAAATATACCCAAGCTGATAGAAGAAAATTGAATGACCCTTCAACACATAATATTAACAAATNGTATTTGGGTTCGAAATTGTTGCAATAGTCATTTCTCATGACTGTGAAGGTGTGACAGAAATTTTGGACAAATTCAACCAGGGTCACCGAGACATGGTTTTTTGGCCGAAAAACGTGGATTATACTTCACTGAAATAAAGTCTCTGGACAAATTTCGATAAATTTTCCGAAATTTATACCACGGGTTCATATTTTAATATGATGAAACGAAGGAAAATTTGGGGCCTAAATGAGTCCGTACGACGGACTTTTGAGTCCGTTAAATGAAAAATGAGAAAACGTCGAAACACATATAGGAGGCAATCTGCTTAGTATTTGGGTCCGAAACTATTGCAATAGTTATTTCTCACGACCGTGAAGGTGTGACAAAATTTTTGGACAAATTCGAGTCGGGTCACTGAGACATGATTATTTGACCAAAAAAATTGGATAATACTTCACTGAAATGAAGTCTCCGGACAATATTCTAAATTTTTTTTGAAATTTGTACCACGAGTTCATATGATAATATGATGGGTCCAAGTAAGATTTAGGGCCCAAATTATTTCATACGGCGGACTTTTGAGTCCGTTAAAGTAAAAACGAGAAAACGTCAAAACTTTCGTAGGAGGCAATCTGCTTAGTTTTTGGGTCCGAAACTGTTGGAATAGTCATTTCACATGACCGTGAATGTGTGCCAGAAATTCTGGACAAATTCCAATCGGGTCACCAAGACATGGTTTTTTTGTCGAAAAACGTGAATTATACATCACTGAAATGAGGTTTTCGAAAAATTATCGAAATTTGTACCGAACTGCATAGTTTTTGACATTTCGACTGAAATTGGTCCGGAAAACTTATTTTCGAGATGTATAATCCATGTTTTTCGACCTAACATTATCGTTTCAGTGGTTAGGTTTAGCTTTGCCTTGAAATTCTCTTAAACTTGAAGGGTGATGCGGGATGGCTCATCGCTACGTTTTAGCATCAAATGACGAGTGTTGTGCCTCCTACGCGCATTTCGAGATTTTTTCACTTTCGTTGTTTGCAGTTTCAAAACCCCATCAAATCTCCTAGTTTTTGGCCCAAAGTCTGCGCGACATTGTTATATGTTTGTGGAAACCATCTTTGCAGTTTTTTTGGCCATTTCGACGGAAATTTGTTTAAATACTATATACGAAGTATTTATGATGTATAATCCACGATTTTCAACATAAATTATCGTTTTGGTGGCACGGCTCATTTTTACCTCTAATTTCTCTCACACCTGAAGGGTGATGAGGGTTGGCTCCTTGTCAAGTTTTAGACTCAAATGACGGGTGTTGTGTCTGCCACGCACGTTTCAATGTTTAATTGCTTTCATCGTTTGGGGCTTTTAAAACCCCATCATATCTCCTAATTTTGAGTCCAAATTTTGTGTGACATTGTTATAAGATTGTGGAAATCAACTATAAACTTTTCGATCATTTCGACGGAAATTGGTCCAAAATCCTCATTTTCGTGATGTATAATCCACGTTTTCGGCCTAAAATTATCGTTTCGCTACGTTTCAGCATCAAACGACAAGTGTTGTGCCTCTCATGCGATTTTCGCTGTTTGTCGCATTCGTCGTTTGCGGCCTTAGAAACCTTAATAATATCTCTTGATTTTGGTCCCAAATTTTGCATGACAACATTATATGACTTTGGGAACCAACTATGGACTTTTCCACTACTTCGACATAAATTAGTCTGGACACCTCATTTTCGTGATGTATAATCCACGTTTTTCGACCTAAAATTATCATTTCGGACTTTCGGTGACCTGGCTTGGCCGAAACGCACATCGTTGGGATATTTTGTTATTTGAAGCATATTTTTACTGATTATCCTCGAAAAAACTACAATTTCAAAGCCTTTCCATCTAACTTTCAACCAGATCATTTTTTTAAGAAAGCTTTAACCACTTGAGCTATCCCTCACTCAAAAAAGAACTTACGTAAATTATACAGACTTGTCCTAAGGTGAAACTCACTACATAGATTCTCAATATAAGAATTTAGGGTTAAATAATTTACATTTTGTAATCTGAAGCATATTTTACAGATTATCCTCGAAAAAACTACAATTACAAAGCCTTTCCATCTAGATTTCAACCAGTTCATGACTGCAAAAAACGTTCTAGGCTGAATGACTAGTTACAAGAGGTGTCTCATATCTATCGTATACATTCCTGCTTCAGCATCACGATTCAGCTACCAGCTGCCAAAGCCTGTTTTTTAACCATGGAGTCACCTAAAACGCACCTATAAACTGGAGTTGATCTCACAGCGGAGAAAGTCATCTGATGAATGAGATAATCTACGGATGGTCGTATTTACAGCAGCTCATACTTGCAAATTCCGTATCTACTGTAAAGCTACAAACACTTTTCACCCTGAATGCCAAAACATCACAAGCCAGGATCAAACTTACGGAAAGGATCAATATTCAGACACGTAATTATTTGTGACTACGGTTCAATCAAAGAAAATTGCATGGTGAATGAATTAATCAAACATTTTCAACATATCCACATCTTTTGGTCATTTGTTCTGTGCAATCTATAATCCATATATCAAAAATATACCAAGCTGATAGAAGAAAATTGAATAACCTTCAACACATAATCATTAACAAATTAAAACATATGTTAACAAAAAACTTAAAATATGTATACAGAGCAGACCCCAGATCACAGATCCTTTTTCAAAGCAGACAACCAAGGTGTAGACAGAAAACTCCAAACCCAAAGTTGTGCAGATATTAGAGCTTCATTTGTCGATCAAAATAATCTTGATAGAAAGTATACCAGTTATACACCCCTATTCCTACACTGGGGAAGAAAAAAAAACACATAAAGAATTAGCAAAGAAAAAAATATTTTTAAAAAAATAACTGGGTCAGATAAGGGCGAAATGAGCTATACAATGCCAACCTTTTTAAACTAAAAACACTTAAGTGCTCGCCTATTAATGAATTGAAGAATGTGTATAAGTCGGTTGTTTTCCATAAAAATAGTTTATATACTACTCCCTCCGAATCCTAAATAGTTGTTACATGTAAACATAGTAGCACTTCACTGTAACTTATTGTATTATTTAATCATACACAGAATGAACAAACGATATCATATCTCTGCTCTGTCGGCA